>PVIH01013284.1:0-46691 GCA_004025045.1 Sigmodon hispidus
ATTGCCCCATATATTTGAGGGCCCTGGGAACGGGGGCCCCATCTCCCGTTTTTTGGCTGACTAGGATGTGACTGAGGTAATGATTGACCACTGACATCCTTCACTGACCTGCATTCACTAGCCCAGTGGCGTCCTTTCTTGCATCTAGGACAGAGCCCTGGCATGGGTCTTTGGTTAGAATTAATAGCAGAGGTGCCCTTTTCATTAGGTGTCTCTCTTGCTCTTTCTTTGTGCCTTTTCAGCTTAACTCGCTGAGCAGGCCTCATTTCCTTTTCCCTCTCTGACTCCGACTCTGAACTACTTCTGTGTCGTTCATCATCAGATGACGTAAGACATAATTCCTTCAGAGACGGCAATGTCGGATAGAGATTGCCTCCTCCACATGCTCCTTGCTCTTGGCTCTGAGATTCTCTGTCTGACCGTTCCTCCTTCAACTTTGCTAATTCCTCAGCTCCCTGCTCTAATTCGGCTGCTCCTACATGATTGTCCAGGCACTCCCTAATCATCAACCAAATTGGCATAATTCCAGGAGGGAGGTTGCCCTCTTTCTGGGCACGAGTAAGGTCTTTGCCCAGTTTCTCCTAGGAGCTGCCTGTAAGAGAGCCACTCACTAGGAACCAAGGTGCACAATGGTCTACGGTATCTAAGAATGCCTGTAAATTCTGTGCTTTCATTTTTACTCCATTACTCTTTAGTAATTCCTTTAAGGCTATCATGATCGGATGTGATTGATTAACCCCCATTTTCTGGGTCCTTTAGTTTCCTGTGTTCCTTAATTATTTTTCCCGATCCTAGTTCTGACAGCCCCAAGATTCCCGATCAGGTTTTAATCATGCGTCTGTGATTTCCCCGATCCTCTGCCTTTATCTACAGGCAGAGCTCCTGCTTTACGCAGGTCTCACTCTATTCCCAGTGAGACTTATCCGGCTAGCCCCCCTGCTTATCACAGTTCTGAATCCTGCGTGGGAGAGTTTTTTTTCTCTCTCTCTCCCGTCCGGGCCACCAGCTGCGCCGCGCCCAATCCCGTCCAGCAGGAAAAGACACAGCACCAGGATTCTTCTGTGGTAATTGACCAGGTCCTTTATTGTTACAGATACTTCTTGCAGTAGTAGCCCCTTGCAGTAGTTCTTCCTCTCTCCCAACCTGTGCAGCCAGTTTTAAGCTCAAGTCCTTCACTCAGCTAATACCGCGTGGGCCTTCACCATAGGGCCACGCACACAGAAGCAAGCTAGTCAATTCAGCACATCCCATGGATGGAGTAATTATTACTAGAAGCATTCGCCATCAGGAAGGCAGGGAACAGGAGCCAGCGCCATCTTTAAGGTGCGGCAGCTCCCAACAATTGTCATTAACTATTCTTTATTAATAATAATAGGAAAATACTGTAATTATACTCAAAAATTAAATAGAATTAAAAATTTAAATACATCACATTTTTGGTTTCATGCTTTATGATTGTTTGTTTGATAAAAAAGTATTTTTAAAAGAACCAATGTCATTGTTTTTAAAAACCATTTCTTGATTCTTTGTGATTTACACTTCATGCACCCAATCATATTTGTTCTCAGTACATTCTGCCCTCTGTCCTTGCGACCTCTTCCATAAAAATCTTTAAAAGTAAAACCAAAGAACTAAACAAACAAAAACAAATTAAAAATTCTTAGTGTGTAAACAGCAAGTCACATAGTTTACATGGAGATCCTCCAGCTTTAGATGTCTAGGTCCAGCAGAACTAAGAAGAGCAGGCCCTACAATTTTTCTGGGCATAATAGAACTGACCCTGTTGGTGGGGCACAGGTGAGCAGGTAAGCCATGGGGGATGGGAAGGGGCTTGAAAGCAGGATGAAACACACACATATACACACACAGAGGTGGGGGGAAGGAAGGGAGAGAGGAGGGAGGGAGGGAGGGAGGGAGGGAGGGAGGCAGGGGGAGGGAGGGAAACAGAGAGAATGCCATGTGGTGGCATGGATGAGGGAAAAAAATGTCCTCCCTTCCCTTATTCTTTGTCACCCTCAGCAGGTGAAAGAGCTGACCCCTGCATCACAAGGGTGGGAAAATTGCTCAGTCCCCAAATAGCAGCAGCATTTCAAAGAGCAGGCATAATACCTTGAGTGAGCAACACAATAGTGCTGATCCTGTTGGCAGGGTTCCAAGTAAGACAGGCCTGTGATTGTGTGAGCTGGAGAGATGCTGCTCCCCCTTTGTTGTACATCATGGGATGAAAAAGTAAAGGAAATGTGCCCACTTCCTCCACCCCTTGCCACTTGCAAGAGATTGACTGGAAAACCCCCTTGGGGCTATGAGAATGTAAGAGAAACTTCTTTTCTTTTTCTTTATTGTTTTTTCAAAATCAATATCAAACTTTATGTAGAAAAGCGAAATATCCAGTATAGCTTTAAAAAAACAAAACAAAACATTCTTAATATAGATTGTCAATGTGGCTCATTGGTGTAATAGCTGAAGAGTACTGCTGATTACAAGGGACTGTTACTGTGTTTCCTTTGGAAGCTCATAGTGAGCTTTCTGCTAATATGAAAGCTACTTCTGAGAGGAGTCCTTCAAGTCATTTGAGAGACAAGGGCTTACTCTCTTCCTCTGGACAGGCCTGACAACAAACTCAAAGGAGAGATTATTATGTATGGTGTGGGGTTTTGCTGGTCGAAACATTGCATTGTTAGCCCAGAGGGAAGTTCATTGAAACTTTGTATGCATATTTCTACACCATCTTATTGTTATTCCAAATACTTTGAGGCAAATTGTTAATAAGGCGATTTTCTTATAAATTTTTTAGACATTGTCACTGTTATTTTATCTTTCTCTTTCTGCATTTGCGTTGCTACTACTCCATATTTAGAGCCTCCCCCATTTTTCCATTTAATTCCGCAGACACATACACACACATACACACACACACACATGTATGCACTCACATGCACACATGCAGGCATATACACATATATATCTATCTGTCTCTATCTCTTTATCTCTCTACCAATCTCTATCCATCTACCTCTCTCTATATATAAATTATAGCAGCAATTAATTTAAAAAGAGACTGTGAGCTTGAAAGAGAGCCATGGGGTTATTATTAGGGAGTATTTGGAGGGATGGTAGAGGGGTACAATGTACATATAATCTCAAAAATAACATTAATACCTTTAAAAATAATTATTATTTATAAGAAATTCTTATTTGATAGTGCAGGAATATCTATTTACAGGTTACAAGTTGCAGAATGTTAGATGCTCTATAAATTTTGATGATTGTTCTCATATAAGAAAAAATTGTAGATTATATTTTATTTTTGAATTTGCATGTTGAATTAATATTCAACACATATTTTCTACCAGCCAATTCTAGTCCCATGTTCAAAATTCAGTTTTCATCAATTGAAAGAGAACATGTAAGATTTCTGAGTCTTCATTATCTCATTAAATGTAAGCTTTAATCTCATCTAGTTACTTGAAATCTTCATGATTTCTTTTTGGGAATTCTTTGTTAAGGTCTCAATACCATTTTGATCTTATCTATTTTTGTTATTTCTCTTACTTTTAATGTTATAATATAGTTACAACATCCTGTCTCCTATTATCTTCCTCATAACTTTTCAATGTGTCTTTCTCAATGTCTTTCAAAGATTAGTTTATGAATACATTGTCACTGAGTGTGTGCATGTGTGTGCATGTGTATGCATGTGCATGTGTGTGTGTATTGCTATTTTTTTAATTCTTTTATATTCTCGATTGTAAAAGTCTCTGTGAAATGTATAAGTTGCAAAGAATTTCTCCTTTTCAGTGGTATGTTTCTTAATCCAGCTGATTTTTATTTCAGCTGTTTAGAAGGGTCTTAATTTTATAAATTCCCACTTGGGACTTTTAGCGTTTATCCTTGGAAAATGAAGATATCTTAAGAAAGTCCTTTCCACATAGTCTGGATCAGGCTTGCACCAAAGGGTCTGATCACAGACTCGTCCCAGCAGAAGACTCTAGGCCCTATCCAGTTGGGCCTCATCTCCAGGGTGAACTGTATCATCAGACAAAGAACTAGAGCTTTGAAACACCATCCCCATCAAGAGCAGAGTCAAAAAAGGCCCTAGGCACTACTCAGCTGGCCCATGTACAAAGTGAACTGTGTAATCAGACAAGGACCAAGGGTTTTGAAACTCCATTCCCATCCATAGTGGAGTCAATGGTAAGCAGATTGCACCTCCTGGGCCACAGCCTAGAGAATTCCTCTATGGGATCTGGCTCAAACCCAAGGGTATGATCTCAGACTCATTCCAGCAGAAGGCTCTAGACACTGACTGGCTGGGCCTCGTCTCCAGAGCAAACTGCATCATCAGACAAGAACTGAGGGCCTTGAAAACGCAGTCCCTTGTCCAGAGCAGAGTCAAAGATAGAACAGTCTATATTCTCAGAGCAGAAAAGAGACACACAACCCTCTAGCCACAACTGACTAGGAACTGACTAATTGTGAACCACTGAAGCCATGGGCAGACTTAAGTGCAAGAACACATATAGCAATACAAAGAACAGCAAGGCAACATCAGAAGAAACTGATGGTTCTACAACTACAAGACCTGAACAGAGCAATGAAGAGGAATCAGAAGGAAACAACTCCCAAAACACCTTTTTGAAGATTATTGAAGCCTTCAAATAGAATATAAAAAATTCCCTTAAAAAAATAGAAGAAAATACAAACAAAAAATTGTAAGACATCAACAAATCCTGGAAAGAAAACCAAGAAAAATAAAACCAAAGAATGAAAGAAACATTCCAGGAAATAAAAAGTGAAATAGAAGCATTGAAAAAGGTACAAAAGAAAGCAAGCTGGAAATAGAATCCTGAAAGAAAGAGCTGACACTACAGGCATGTTTAGGCCTTTGAACTATATATATTTAGTTTTGTGAAAGGTGCCAGTTACAGGTCTAATTATATTTTTCTTCACCTAATTTATCTGGAACAAGCTGCTTTTTCTGAAATTTTGTGTGGTTTTTTTTGGTGTGAGTGTGTGCTTGTGTGTGTGTGTGCACACTTATGCATGTGTGTGTCTGTTAAACAATGAAATGACTGAAACTGCGTGTATTTATGTTTGCATCTTTATTTTGTTCTAATGGTCTGTTTTTTCCCCACTTGTCTGTTTTTTTTTTACCAGTCCTATATTTCTACTACTGTTGCTCTGTAATATATCTTAATATCTGGGATGATAATCCATCTTTTAGTTTTGAATAACCAGGTTCTGTTGTGTTTCCATATTAAGTTTTAAGATTTTTTTCTTTATTTTTGCAAAGAATGCAAAGGGATTTTGTCTGGGATTGTACTGAATCTGAATCCCTACATACTTTTTGTAAAATGATAATTTTCATATAAAAACTACCAAATAATTAAAAATTAATAATGTTTTTGGATTGACTGGGGAAATAAAATTTTTAGCAAATTTATACAAAAACTAAAAAAGAACTTCAAATTTTATTTATTTTTTTAAAAAGCTGTTGATTTGTGAAGACTGATGTTGTATTCTATCACATTGTTGCATGTGTTTGCAATTTCTCTAAGTTTTCTAATTAAATTTTGTGAATGTATAAATAATAATAACCTGTTATCTGCAAATAGGGATCGTTAGTTTTTTTCATATTTGTATTTCTTTAATTTTCTTTCCTTGATTGCCTTATTGCTCCATCTTTTGCTTCAAGTAGAACATTGAAAAGATATCAGGATATTGGAACGATTTTCAGAATTACAGTGTTGCCCACAAAAATTTTTATTCAGGATTATTTTTTTAGCTATTATCTTCTTGCAATTACAGAGAAATTATTATAATTATATTTCCTAATGAATATTAAGACTAATCCAGTTGTGAATGAAATTAAGTAATTTACCTAAATTCAGATAAATCTAAAATAAAAGATTCATGATTTATTTTAATACACCATTATACATTTTTGTCTCTAAAATTTTATACCTAAAAGCACACATACATGAAAATGTAAATATATCTACTTGTGACAGTACTGAGGTTTATAAGTGTTTCATTTATAAAATTGTAATTTTAAACATTAATATAGCTTTCATATTTAGTTATATGTATCCACTTTATACAAAAATGAGATCGCAAAGTTACAATTGGTATTTGTCATTATTAGGAACTGGGAAGAACAATTGTCCTTTTAGTGCATCTCTGAGCATGATTTTTTAAATGTAAATTATTATAGTTCAAAGTATAATAAGTAAATATAGCATGTTGAACACATCCACATAATACCCCTTTTCTTCCTATTTTCTATCATTTCCCCACATTTATCCCTTTGTTGACTTACAAAGTCTTCCTTATATTTTCTTGTCATATATACATCTTTTAAGGTATGTTCTATATAAATTATAGGAACCACAGATTACAGAAAAATACATAATTGGTTTTATGAGACTTGTTTAACTTGGTAAACTTAATTATTTAAACTCAAATTTATTTTATTGAAAAAAATTATAACTCAATATTCAAAATGGCTCAAGAAAATCACATTATGTATTTGCATACAGGAGATTGTGTTGTTTCATAATAACAGTGGTGATAAAAAGCAGTGTAGAACAACTGAAAGTGAATGCTTTCATGGACAACATGAGTAGGGAGAAAGGGCATCCATCGCATGCAGAAGGTGTGAATGAGGTGCAGAGAAGTTGTGTTATAATGTAGATGCAAAAACTACCAAATATCTTATGATAAGTAGACAACATTTTCTTTGGACATAAGAAACTAATTGGTCTTCTGGGAAAGAAAATGGGAACTGACAAATGGAAAGATTTGGCTAACGTCTATGAGAGAGTTAGTGTAATCTTAAAGGTAAAGTTTCGTTCTGGAAGATAATTACCTTTCAAAAGCCCACCTACTCATATAAATACATTATGATGTTGTGTTTCAATATGTGCCTGTTTTAGATGTCTTCACCAAGATTAATTTTGTAATATATGTTTATCGATGTTTAAAAACATTAAAAAATTAAAAGATGTTGTATTACCCAAGATCTTTAACTTCAACACAAGAGAAATGTTTAGACCTAATGCCTTCAGTAACCCCTAACTCTGGGTACCTTCAAAGACAGATACATATTCTGAATACAAAGAAGACTTAAGAATAAATTTTTGATTGGGTGAATAAATTTAGAGAATAAAGTTCTTCCAAATTTATCCTTTAATTTATTCTTATTCAAAATACATATATAGAATGCCTAATTTAAACTGAAGATGAAGATTTAAATTAGAATATAATTATGTGTTATTTTAGTTAATTCAAGAAACCCTATGTGATGACTCATATATGCAAGGAAGATCTACAAAATTAGGTTGTAACTATGAAAAGTTTTGAACTGACCTTTTTTCTTGTATGCTTCTCCAGCACACAGGAGCCAAATGCTACTTTTGCAGGTTTGTTTTTTACTTTTTATTTGTTATACCTTATATTTCTCAATTTAAATCTTAGAAAATAACTGAAGAGACTGAAGAGATATTGTAGCCTTACAATAGGTAATTAAGTTAACTAACAACTCAAAATAGCAAACTCATAATACATAGTAAATATGTCTGTTTTGTGTACTGTGGTTAGCAGCACACATTAGTGATCCACATATTGCCAAAAGTCTTGATATCTTCTATTTAATAATAAAATCTTTTGGTAAAATACAGTTATGAAATGCAAATGGGATTTCATATAAATTCTCTATGGTTTTTGATGCCTGAATGAAAAAAAATAATCACAACTATAAATTTGAAAATCTTGAGTTTAGGTAAAAACCTTTACAGCATATCAATATATTAACTATTTTTTTATAGTTAGTGGTATACAAAAAATTTAAAGATCTAGCATAATTTAAAAATATTGTAAGTTGTCATTTTATGTATTTTGTGGTTTTCAGTGCCTCTAAATGTAATCTCCCTTAAGAAAAATTATCCTGTATTCTTAGTGTTTCTTATAAGTTTTAATGAGTAATCTAATTACTTTGTAAAATCTTTGCTGACATGTTCTTTAAAGATATACAAATTTTATTGTTTAATGAAAATATATAGTATCTCAGTGACTGACAATTGATAATGTTTTCTTACTTTTATATATTTTCTTCTCAGCTCAAAACAGTAATAAAGGGCAGAAAAAATATAAGTTTCATGTTATTAGATATATGTACACTCACAAAATGGGAACTACTTCTCATCATACATGTGTGTTGATGAAATAATTTTGTGCTTAATCCTATAGTATTTAATATGATTATGGATATTCTCAAAATTAGCATCATGGAATTACTTCATACATCAATATTGGATTGCAAAAATTATTTTTCACAGGATAGTTGCTAAGCATAATCCTTTATCAAATCTGTCTTTTGCAACATTAATGGAAAAGTTGAAAATGTAATTTACTTTGCAAATAGTATCCTGTTTAGAAAACAATTTAATAGCAAAATCATTGATATTTTATATTTATTACAAATTTTATAACACACTCAATAAAATATGTAAAAATAAAGAATGCTATAAAAGTGGAAGTATACAGAATATACTTCTAATATATAAGTATGCATCTAATAGAATGAACTGTATATTTAAAATGACAACTTCAACCTACCATTTGAATTTAGCCTTGTCTGTTTGTGTATTTTAGTGATTTTTAATGTTCATAAATATTTTCTAAAACTGACAGAAAAAAACAATATTTACATGAACTCGATGTCCCTTTGCCCATCTTTATTCTGTATTGTATGTGTGACTCTTCCATTTCCTAACTTACATTTTGATAATTAACTCTTTATTCTAAATTCCAAATAATCAGTGTTGAATGCCAGCTGGACTGGGACAAGAATTATAAGCATATGTAGTATGCCTCGAGTCATTATTTTCAAACCACTATGCAATATCTCTGCAACTCTTGTATAAGTATATTCTGGGTTCATTATAGTTGATAATAACATTGTCTTCTGTTCCCGTCAGGGTTACTATGGATGCAGTACAAATGTTGATCTTAAGTTATTGATACTAAGTTATGTTGGGAGCCAAAGTCTAACTTAGCCATATTTTATGAATTTGGTTCTACAGATAGGCCTTTGCCAGAAGGCTACATCCTTATTGTTTTAAACTAAACCATAACTCCAAGTAGTTTCCCCTGATTCCCTTCGACCAGCAGGTAACATCCTCCAGGCCTTCTCCTTTGACCCTCTCAGCTCAGCAGGTGACATCCTCCAGGTCTTCAACTGATAACAGATAGATTTCCATACCAATTCTACCCTGTCTGTTACTTCCTCTCACAGGCTTGCCACCTTCTTTTGTATATCCCACCCTCTTTCCTCCCAACTACCTGCATGGCAGAGATTCTGTATAAATATTGGCTTTAATAATAAAGGTTAGGAGGACTTGAACAGAGTGATTTGTCTTGTCCTTTCTTTCTTTATGTTCCTGCCTTCCATTTGTTTCGTTCCCAGATTCAGGTACATGCTGTAGACCCTGCTGGCCAGGGAAAAAGTTATTGATTTTAAATGTTGATATTAAGTTATTTTGAACACAGACAATACAGTTGAGGGTTGTCTGGGAACAACAGCAATATAGCTAGCAGATTCAATGGCATAGGAACACTAAGCACTGAAATGAAGCTGGAGCTAAGTGACTAGGCTCATTGTAATGTTTTCATGGTCATATATGCACATAGTTTCTTTATGTCATATATGTAGCATGCTATTTATCTTAGTGATGAGATGGTAGAGTAATGGCTTAAATTTTTTTTTGGAAATAGGTTATAATACACTAAAGGTGAGCTTATCATATAGTACAATCTGTGTTTTAAACTGCTGATGTTCTTGCCTTCATCTCTTGAGTGCAAAAATGGTATTCTTGTGTCATTAACACTGGTACATTTATTTGGTTAAAAATAACTAATAAACACCAAAATAGCTTGCACAATCTAGATTTCTGACTGACTATGCATTAGCCAGAATAAAAGGAGACCACAAAACCTTAAGTTTTAACTTTCCTCTTATCTTTTTTTTAACCTTTTTTTAATTTCTCCTCCTCCTCCTCCTCCTTCTTCTTCTTCTTCTTATTATTATTATTATTAACAAAGAAGTCACACTTTCTAACCTTGTATATCCTTATTCAAGGTCCCTTCCCCCTCCCACCACATCAGGTCACTCTTTCTTCTCCACAGATCCCCATCCCATCCTTGGGCAGGCAGCAGGCAGTCCCATGGTCCCACTACCCCAATATTGCTTAGTTCAGTCTCCACTCCTGGCAGATGCAGTTTTCTCGCCTCTCCCTCAAGAGTGAGTTGGATGTTCCTCTAGGGGGAGTGGGATCCAAGGAACTTTCCTCTTATCTTAAATATCTGTTGTAAAAGCTTTTTGGGCCCTTTTGGGCTGGAGGTTTGGACTTGGTCATTGGCAGCTTTTGTCTCTTAAAGAAATGAATTAAATATTTATATTAACTTTATATTGTTTGGTTTATGTTTTAAACACATTGTTAGCTAGTTTTTTATCTTAAATTAATTTATTTTTATTAATTTGTTTGCCACATGGCCCATCCCCTGGCTCACTTATATTTTTTATATGTTTGGTTTTTTTTTTTTTAAAGTCAAATGGCAACTGACTAACTTTATCTTTTTTATCTGCTTGTCTTTTAATTTTTTACTCACTTTTATAATATTTTATAAATATTTATTTATTTATATCATTATAAATATATATATAAAAATTATATATATAAATATATATATAAATATATAAATATATATATAAAAATATATATATATTTATAATGATATAAATAAATATTTATATAATATAAATTTAATATATATATATAAATATATAAATATATAAATATAAATTATTATATTTATATCATATAAAAAACATTTTACCACAAATATCAGCAGCTAACAAATACAAAATGATAGAAAATGTAATAATTTGATCCCTGGGACAAAATAAGAAGTTGGATATAAACTATTTCTATTTCTAGTTTATACTCACTTGTTTAGTCAACTGCCCTCAAATTTAACTCACCCATATATTTTATTCGTAGCATAATAGTAGTTCTTCCAGGCCACGTTCACCTCTCACACTTTGTAAGTCATCTTTCTGAAAACTAAGAATTATGAATATCCTGTATCAGAGTTGTTGCCTATTTGGCTTTTGTCATAAATTTTTACGAAAATAATTACTTCTAATTCTTCTTTATTATAATTAAGGAAAAAAAAACAGAATTTGGCATGGGGTTCTTTATGTAGTATTATTCAATGATCATTGTCAAGATAAAAATTAAAGCTTGAGTCACCAAATACCCTTGCACTTTATTGCTTAAGAAGGTTTCCTGGACAGTACTATTTAATTTTTGTACTCTGAACACAGTAAAATAATTCTTTTTATTTTGTTCTAAGAAAATAAGGGATTGCTTGTTCTAGACATCATATATATTGATTAAAAATTTATTTAATGTGGATAGTTAGTTGATGTAAAAATTAATGTCACTCTCTTGAATTTGGCAAAAATACTTTTTTATGTATCCTATGGCACTAGGTCCTTGTAAATGTAATAATGTAGCAAGCTTGCCCTTCCTTCCATATAAAAATTGAAAGAGGACAGTTTAATACTAATTTGGCTTCCTCATCATTTCCCAAAATATTTTTTAAATGCTATCAAGTTCTGAAATACTGTGAGCTTTGTTAGTTTTTCTTTCTAGATGTTCAAAGATAATGTGTTTTCTGGGCAAAGTTTCACTAAGCAACTGTCCTTTCAAATTCTCTATTTTATAATTTTTACATGATTATTGAATTATTTGTTCTATTCTGTAAGACTAAAGTTATTTTCTTTATATAATTTTAGTTTTTAAGATTTTAATGTAATTACAACATTTCTCCCTTCCCCTTTCTCCCTGAAAGTTTTCTGCAGGAACCTTTACTGCTCTTCTTAAAATCCATGGCTGATTTTTTAATATAGCATGTTCAGTCTAAAGACTGTTACTTGAACATGTGTTTTCAGTACTGGCCATTTGGCTCTAGACCATCAGTTGGTGTAGTTTTCTCAGGAGACTACCACCTATCTTGTTCCCAGTTTTCTTCAGCTGTCAATCATTTTGAATAGAGGGTTGAAGCCTCATGGGCTTTTCCTGACCTACTTTGTCATATCTATTGGTTTTGTTCTTGTAGAGCTTCTGTATAAGCTATCATGTTAGTGGAACTTTATGTCTGTAGCTTTTTATGTTAATATGAAACACATTCTCAAACCAAGCTCTCTGATTATTTGGCTCTTAATATCTTTCTGCTCTTCTGCAATATTCCCTAATTCTTAGGCATAGGAGTGTTTTATAGATGTATTCATTGGAACTGTGTACACGACTCAGCACTATAATTGGTTATGGTTTAATCATTCAAAAGTTTGTTGATTTATGACAATTATATCAGATGCATTCTCCAAGTACTCACAGCTAATGTAGACACTTTAAAGGTGGAAAATTAGGTATACTACTAGATACTATACAGCATAGGAGAGTCTCAAGAAGCATGGTGTTCCCCTCAGTGGCTGGCAAGGGAGTGGCTAGAAATTAAGAGTGGTACTTGAAAGACATTTAATTTCAAGCAGGCCTTTTGTCATCTCATATGCTATCATTTCAGAGTAGTTTATTATTTATATGTATAATTGTTTTTGTCTTATTGACTTTGTCCTTGGGTTTACAAAGCTTCTCAGTTTCAGGACGTCCCACTTATTGATGGTTTATCTTAGTGTCTGTGCCACTGGTGTTATTTTTAAGAAGTGGTCACCTGTGCCAATGTGTTGGAGGGTATTTCCCACTTTCTCCTCTATCAATTTCAGTATGGCTGGGTTTAGGTTGAAGTCTTTGATCCACTTGGATTTGAGTTTTGTGCAGGTTGATAGACTTGGATCTATTTTCATTTTTCTACACATTACCATCCAGCTATGCCAACATCATTTGTTAAAGGTACTGTCTATTATCCATTGAATATTTTGGACTTCTTTGTCAAAGATCAGGTATTCATAGGTTTTTGGGGGTAATTTTGGGATCCTCAATTCTATTCCAATGATCCTCAAGTCTGTTTTTATGCCAGTACCAGGTTGTTTTTATTATTGTAGCTCTATAGTATTACTTGAAGTCAGGGATGGTGATGCCTCCTGAGGTTCTTTTGTTTAGCAAAATTATTTTGGCAATTCTGGCTTTCCTGTTATTCCAAATGAAATTGAATATTGTTTTTCCAAGGTCTGTAAAAAAGTTTTGTTGGGATTTTGATGGGAAGTACAGTGAATCTGTAGATTGCTTTTGGCAGAATTGCCATTTTTACTATGCTGATCCTACCTATTCAGGACATCATGGGAGATCTTTCCATTTTGTGATATCCTCTTCAATTTCTTTCTTCAGTGATTTAAAGTTTTTGTCAAATAGATCTGTTACTTTTTTGGTTATAGATATGCCAAGGTATTTAGTGCTATTTGCAGCTGTTATAATGGGTGATATTTTCCTTTTTTTTCTTTTCTTCAGCCCATTTATCTTTAGTGTATAGAAGAGCTCCTGATTTCTTTGAGTCAATCTTGTATCCTGCTACATTGCTGAAGGTGTTTAACCTACTGTAGCCGTTCCTTGGTAGACTTTTGTGGTCAGCTTACGTATATAAACATATCATCTGCAAATAGAGATAGTTCACTTCTTCTTTTCCAATTTGTATCCACTTAATCTCCTAGTTCTCTTATTGATTTAGCTAAAACTTTGAGAACTATATTAAATAAATGAGGGGAGAGAAAACATCCTTGTCTAGTTTGATTTTAGTGGAATTGCTTTGAGTTCTTCTACATTAAGTTTGATGTTGGCTATTGGCTCCCTGAAATCGTCTCTATTATATTTAGATATTTTTCCTGTATTCGTGATCTCTCCAGGACTTTTATCATAGAGGAGTGTTGGATTTTGTCAAAGGTTTTTTGAGCATCTAACGATATGATCATGTGTTTTTTTTTTCCTTTTCAGTTTGTTGATATGATGGATGATATTTATGTTTTTCGTATGTTGAGCCATCTCTGCATTGCTGGGATGAAGCCTATTTGATTGTATTGGATGATATTTTTTATTTATTTTTGCATACGTTTTGCCAGAATTTTGTTGAGAATTTTAGAACCAATATTCATGAGGGAAATTGGCCAGTAATTCTCCTTCATTTTTGCATCTTTGAGTGGATTGAGTATTAGGGTAATTGCGGTCTCATGAAAATTACCATAGTAAAAATGGCAATATTCCTTCAGTTCTACTGTGTGAAACCATTTGATGAATATTGGTAATAGATTTTCTTTAAATGTCTGGTATAATTCTGCACTGAAACTATCTGAACCTGGGCTTTTTTTTTACTTGGGAGTTATTTAATGACAGCTTCAAATTCCTTTAGGGTTGTACGTCTGTTTATGTATTTAATCTGACCTTGATTTTATTATGGTAAATAATACCTGTCCAAAAAGCTATGACATTCCACGAATTGTATACACCTTCCATTCTGGATTAAAAACATGAATATTGATGATTTTATTTTATTTTATCTTCAAACAGTTGTTTTCAATTTAAAAACTAAGGTACTTCAGGGTCCCCAAAGTTTACTAGCTATGTCATATACAACTCAATTTTCACTCATCATAGGAAGTTCATCCTTACTACTGCCTCTAATACAGTTTGTAGCTCATAGTTGATGCTAATTACTTGCCATCTGAAAATGCTAAATAAGATCATTGATATACAATTTTTAATTTCCCAAGTGTTCTGTGCTTATAATACCCACTGAAGTTTCTATCATGTATTTTCAATGGCATACAATGAAATAAAGGGCAATGACTTACATCTGCTTCAAAATAATATATAACTGTCAAATAAATTCACTTAAGATTAAGAATCAATAACACCATTCAGAGAAATTTATAACACATGGCCTTTCTTGGTTTATTTCAGGTCCCAAAAAATGACCAGATCTCACAGTAGCATAGTCTCACAGTAAACTATTAATGCTAATGCAGAACCTTCAGGTTTTAAAGTTAAAATAATAGAAAGGATATTATAATATACCAAATTTTTAAAAAAAACTGCACAAGCTACAGCCTTCTAATGAATATCTCTTCTGCTGCTTTGATGGATGATATTAAGGTGAAGTAAAACTGTTGCATCATCTTAGTTCCAGCTATTGGAGCATCCCAATTAAGTGTTTTTGACAGTTTATACAGTATACTGTTTATAAATCAACACTTTTCTTAATTTTGTAATTTCCTTTTCATTCTCATTATATAAATAAGTTTTTGACTTTGCTGCATATAATGTTTTGTCTTCTGAATGTTCTTTACCATTAAAGTTTATCAAGTCACTGATCAAATTCCTTTTGTCAGCTGAGCCTTCTGTTTAGAATAATTTCAAGAATAAAAGTAGTACATTGGTCTCAGAATTTATCCTATACAGAAATTGAAATTCTTTCATACAATGCACCCATGAAAATATCCTCAAAGAATAGGAACTAAAATAACAGTTACCCCAAAATCATTTCTAGGAGTCAAGTAAAGTTGACAAACTGAAGTGTTATGATTTTCACTAAGCAATTACTAATATTTGCAATTATATACTATACAATACTTTTTATGCCATTTGTTTAAATAAGTTGGTATTTACAATGTATGAAAATTTTCTTGAACAAGGATATACACAAATAAAAGATATGACTTTATTCATAATAAAAAAGAAAAGTTTAATTTTCCTAATATTTTAATATTTTAAGAATTGGCAGTATTTTTTTAAAAGATGAAAGTTTCATGTAATAGAAAAATGTAATTATTAACAGTATTAGGCTTATGTTTCACAAGTGAAGAGTTCTTTTATTGTGTTTTATTGTGTTTGGAGAAGACTACCTATGTTATGCCATGTTTGGTTCATATGGCTGATATACTTGCTCTTTTCTGAATGTAAAAAAAAAAAAAGGAGCAGAGAATCTGGTGGAGAAAAGAGCTTAAGGGCTAGGGAAGCCACTCTGTGGCTAGGAAGAATGGAGAAGTGGGAGGGTTATTGCACAAATTTTGTTTGGTATTATAATACAAACATGGAGCCAGGTATGGGGGAAAAGATGGAATATCGGAGATACAGAAACAAACCACAGCCAAGTCTCACCCACCAACTCCTCAGACCTGTCTCCATAAAGTCCTCTAATTCAAAGGTTTCTTTCTTAGACCACCAAAAATGTGTCTAGGAAAAAACATCTCTTTTCTTCCTTCACCCACCTATCTTAACTTCCTTTTTCCATATCCCTAAAGCTAAGATTGCAGGTGTCTGTTACCACTCCCTGACCTTCATTGCTTGGCTCTGTGATATTCCAAACTAATTTTATTAAATATATATGACCACAGATTATGGTTTGGTTGTATTGTTTGAGAGAAGAATAAAGTAAGAAAATAAATTTAAAAAAAAGCTGTCACTTTTATTCCAGTGATACATGATAAAGCTTATCATAGACAACTTTGAATAAGAAATTGATTATCTTTTGGTAGCTGTTTGCAGAGTTTTAGTATCTCTGTAAAATGCATTTTAGTTTAATTTTATCATGTTTGTTAGAAAATAAAAGTGAAGAGAAATAATATACTTTTAGAGTTTGATCCCCCAATTTTATTAATTTCATAATTGTCATTTAAATTAATCCCCTGATCTTACTTCTATTCATGTAATTTTATAGAGAACATATATGTGCTCTAATTCACAACCCAACCCAGCAAAAACTTTAAAGCTTCCCTACTTCCTCTAAGGTTTTATTTTTTTCATGTGCATCTAAAATATTCTGTATTCATTTTAATTTTCAATTTTGTATAGCCCATTGGCTGTACTGATTCAGTAAACAGACAGAGCACTTAAAAGAATACCCCCTGTGAAATGTTAAAAATAAATTACACTATGAGACTGATCTTACTAACAGAAAAACTAAGATTTTTTTCCTTGTATCATTGCAACCACTCTGTATAATTCCAGACTGCTGGATATTCTTAATTTCAAACATTTTCTATTGTGTACTAATGAACATGTCCTCTTATCCATCATATTATTTCTAAACCAAATGAGTTAATAACTTCACTTGTGGTTAGGCTTAAAACCCATTTTCATGTAGCAGGTAGGGTTATTTACCCATGAATTGTTTATAATCTGTGCCATGACACACATAGATACTTTTATTACTTCTGAAAGTATTGATAAAATACAATTTAATTAATAAACATTAAAATTTTCAAGATATATTAATAGATTAGGTACATTTAGTTACACTTTTTTATAGGCATACATATTTTTAACAGTGACATGTAGTCACACTTGTCACATAGTTCTAGAGCAATCAATTTCAAGTTTATGCACATATCTTCAATAGAGCACTTCTGATTCAGCCTTAATCACAACTTTATCTACTCTTTAACTACAACCTTGAAATTCTATTCTATCTCTAACTATATATTCTGAGTAGAAATACTATATCTCTCACTAAAGAATGAATTCTTAATCTACTTTTATTTTATAACCTACTTATCTTGAGCCAGCTCATAATTTTTTTGTCTTTTTGAAAGAATGAACATGTCTTCTAAGTTATTGATAAGACATTCCTATTCAGGTACAGCCTCTTTTGCCTAGTTATGCTTATTGCTCTTGTTTTGGGAAAAGACTTCCTAGTCCCTTATTTCTAAGTAGCTAAGATTTTCTACATAATTAAGCATATTTACAAGATACTTCTGAAAATAAAATGGAGTGTAATGCTAAGATTTCTTTAGTTTTTAGAGCATGTAATTATAAATCTTTATATGTATTTAATTTTTTTTAGAAATTATAATATAATTACAGTATTTTTCTTTTCCTCCTTCCAAACTCTCCTAAGTACCCCTTCTTCCTCTCATTTAAATTTATGGCTTTTTTTCCTCAATAATTGTTATTGCATTCATCCATGTATGTGTATCTACATACATATTTTTTTACATAACTTGATTAGTACAATGTTACATGTATATGTTTTCAGCATTAATTGTTAGTCACAGAAAAACCAATTAGTTTGCTCTTCTGTGAGAAAGACCATTTTCCTGCTTCCAGATTTCCTCAGTTGCCTGTAGTTTTTGTATAGTGTTGAAGTCTCATGGACTTCCCCTATCCCCTTAGTCACAACTATACATATTTTCCTTCTTAATCTCACATTTGAGTAGTCATATTGCTGAGATTCTGTGGGTACAGATTTTGAAATCATCAGGGACACATTCTCACAGCAACTCTTTTGGTTCTAAAGTTTTTGTACCTCATCCACCAGCCTTAGATGCAGGGGTATTTTTTAAATGTATTCATATGGACAGGGCTCTGCAACTCTGCATTTTGATTGACAGCAGTTTTCTATAGTGGTTCTCTCTGTTGTAAAGAGAAATTTCTTTGATAGGAGGTGAGTACTGTACTTATCAGTGGGTATAAGGGCACATGTATACAATGTTATTAGGGATTGGGCTGGCTTAGAAAATTGCTCACTGCAGACTTTTTTCCAATGACCATTACTTTACTATCACTGAGTAGTTAACCAGCTTTCCAGTATCAGTATTTTTTCCCCTTTGTTTAGAGATCTTAAATCTAAATAGAGATATTTTATTTACTGTCATAAACTTTCTGGTTGGAATGTCAGTCCACAGTGAATGACATGGAGACTAATCATTAATTATAGAAGTTTGGCCTTAAGTTAAACTTGTCTCAACTAGCACTTATAACAAATTAACTCATTTATATAAATCTGATTTGTGAAAATGTTCTCTCTCCTCCATCTTTCACCTCCTACTTTCTTCCCAAGCCTGGCTGGTAACTCCGTCTTTCTTCTTCCCAGAGTTTTCTTTTTGTGCTGAAGTCCTGCCTACACCGCCCACCTAGCTGTTCAGTTTTTTTTTTTATTGTAACAATAATGATAATACATCTTCACACAGTGTACAAATATCCCGCAATAAGTTACTACCATGACATGAGTGCTACTACTTCACCCTTAGCACTATCATGTTGGTCATTAATTTGTTTCATAAGCCTCATAACAATAGATGACTGTCAGTTGCCATTCTCCATTCTTCTTTCTGGCACCATGAAATTTAAGTCTACCTCATGAGTCTCTGCTCCTTGTTTCTGAAGTGCATGGTATCTTCTATAAGAAGGACCTACCTGTGGTTATATGTTATATATTTAATAAAACTTTAAATATCCAGAGACAACATACAGTTGAAACTTGGGCAGACAGCTCAGGAATTTCTTTGTCTTTGCATACAAGGACAAATAGCTGGGATTGAATGGCACACACCTTTAATCCTAGCACAGGGAAAGCCTGGGAGTGGTGACCTATGTCCTTAATCCCATAACTCTAAAGACAGAACTTTCTGTGTTTTTGTGAGTTCAAGGCTGACTAACAAATAGAGCATCTCCCTCCTTTAATCCTAACTTGAATGGGAAACAGCTGGCAAGAAGGGTATTTAAGGACACATAGGAAACAAGCAGAAGCAGAAGCAACCAGAAATGATGCTAAGAAAATTCAAAGATAGCTGTGTGAGAATTGACTGTGGTGTTTCCTCTCTCTGATATTTCAGCCTTTCCCCAATATTTGGCTCTGAGTCTCTTTCAATACTATCAGAATTTGTGCTACATCTACCTTCACCCCTTTTAGTGGTTTCCAGGGCAACAGCAAATAGGTTGCATGTTTGGGGAGTGTCATGGACAGCCTTGGTCAACACCTATAAAAATGAATTTTCAGTTGTGATAAGAAGTTTCTATTTGTTGGTCTTTGGCTGTCTGAGGAAACATCAGCTCATAAAAGAAAAGTTTACTAAAACTATGTATGCCTAACTGTATAAGGAATTGAATTATTTATATTTACTTTTAATTAAGTAATTAAACTACAAAACTATGAATGTAAAACAGGATTATTACAACAATAGGAACCAAATAAAAGAACAGAGAGAGGAATATCAGGATAAAAGTAATCAGGGAAACTGAAAATGGAGAACTCTAGGAATAGAGCAAAAGTTAGATACAAAAGAAGGTACAGGAATGATAATGGGTAATAGAAAGAAGCAAGTGATTTCATGAAGAGAATGAGAATTGGTAACTGAGAGGAATGTAGATACAGAAGAAACAAACTGGACAAATGAAAACAAAGATGTCTAATAAAATGTAAAAAGTTACAACAACTATTCTCAATTCCTTTTATTCATTTGTCATTTCAAAGTTTAAGTTTCTTTTATCTGTTAAGTAAAACCTCCTGATGCTACATGGTATTTGTCCTGCTTTACCATATTAAAAAGAATGCATTCTGTTTTGATTTGTTGTTAAATATAATTATCGATTTATTACTGTTTGAAAACATGGAGTTAAAATTCTCTTACAAAAGTTTTTTCCAATGCAATTAGCTAGAAAGTATCAAGAAAATCCAATAAGTACCAGTATGCCTATTGGAAAACATATGCTCAAGAATTATTACTTGTAAATTGCTTACATATTGCAGTTTGTCTAATCTAACCAGGGGGCCTGTTGTGATCAGTTTGGCTCCTCATATTTTGAACTGATAACTAATATAAATTTGCATATTTTAATTTTATGTTATTTTGTCTTTCAAATTCAGAAACTTTGAAAGTACTACATTCTATTTAGCAGGAATAATATTTTTAAATTTTTATAATATATACCTTTCAGAAAAATACAAATTATATAAATAAAAGATGATAGATAGATAGATAGACAGATAGATAGATGAATGTTAGACCTAAAAAGAGTTCAGTAATCATAGTATCATAGTTGGGGTCATGCATATCTAAAATTTCAAACTTTGGGATAAAAACAGACTGATTTTAAGTTCAAAGATAAACAGAATTTCATTAAGATTAAATCCAATTTGAGCTATACAGTGAGATTTAGCAAAATAAAGAAATAAACAGTACTTATTTTTTAGAGCAAATATAGAATCATTAAAGCATTTTCACCAGTGGCATCTCTCTTAGATGCAACAACTATCAGAACATATCTAGCATGATCATGAACTCCCAAATAATGATGGGTACAGACTGAACTTTATACAGATCTCATATGAAAATTAAAATCAAATAAATACTCAGGTTTTCTTTTATTCAATATCAGAGAAAAGAGTAATAACCATTGTCTTTTGTATTTTCCTAAACAAACATTCTTTATCTAAATCCAAAGACATTTTATAAATGGTATAAATTATTTGATACATAATAATGCATCTTGTCATGTTTTTCAAGATGCTTTTCATAGTCTAAAATTCTGTCATAATTTATTTTTTTATCTTTTATTTTTAAATAAAGTAAATTTTTCTCCATGTATCTCCTTGTTCAAACTCCCTTCCCCCTTCTGCCCCCTAGTTAAACTCTCTTCTCCCCATCTCCTTATCTCCTCCCCGGCAAGGGCAGGAGGTCCCAAGGTGGCTTAGTTCAGTATCCACTCAAGCCATATCTGAAAAATATTAAATTACATAAGAAACATAATCATTGAGATATAGCTTATAAAATGTAACAGCTTTTTAAGCCAAACCTCTTCATAACTCATGGGGTTTGTTTAATTTACAGATCTTGTTTCCCATGTATATTCTATAGTCTTAACTTCAGTAAGCTCAAAATGAGAAACAAGTCTATCTTTCCTTCATAAATTGACAAATTTCTCTTTAATATGTTACATAATATACCATCTACACTTTTTTTTCATTATATATTTGTAGACAAAGTTTTTATCTGTCTCACCCAGTTCTCATGGTCCCACATCCACTTAAACACTCAGAGGCTTTATTTTAATTACAAATTATTTGGTCTGTGGGTCTGACATTTTAAAAAGACCTATATGTATTAATCTAGGTATCTACTCATATCTCTTGGCTTTACTTGTGTTCAATTAGATCTTGCTCTATTTGAGCACTTGCACTATCTTCTTCGACTCTGCCTTTCTTGCCCATGTATATCCCTCGGCTTTTCTTCCAGCCTATATCTGGCCTTGTCATTGACCAAAGAAGCTTTTTTTATTAACCATTGGTAGCAACACACATTCATAGTAAACAAAGAGATCATCCCATAACATACACATTTGATAAAATACCACTTGCTACTGATTTTACTCTCATAGACGTAGTTCATATTATGTTCAGAATCAGAAGCTACTTGTTATACGCTATCTCAGAATGTTGCATGGCACAATTTGACAGCTACAAATTGAACGGCATTCATCCTAGAATGTTTTAACAGATTCTTCATAACATAATACAAATCATCATCTAAAACACAAGTGTGATTATGTGACCCCACATTGTGCATATTTTCTTCAATTTTCAGAGTCATTATTCAAAGACCAACAGCTTCCATGGGTGACAAACTGTTGACATGGCAATTAATAGCCTAAATATTGATCACAACTCTTTTATGCACATTAAATCCTCACCACATATTCTCAGCAAAGAAACTGATAATATATGAACTTATAAAGAATATCTTCCTACTTTACAAAAAATTACTGTTTTCCTTATCAGCATTTGATATTTCTAAGAATTATCATTACCTCCCAGATGTCCCATTTGTTTTTAGTTTCTCATTTTTGATACTTGATCCTGTTTCAAAAAGACAACATCCATGTTTTGTCACAGGCAGCATACTGTTCTGGAGTAATTTGTTGGGCTACTCCACTCTCCACATTGTGTGGAAATATTATATGATCTTTATAAAAATAATTTCTAGGTAACTTTAGGAAGGGGTATCACAATGAATACTTATCTAACCAAAACAATTGTTCATGATTCTTGGTACTTTATGCATATGATGATAACAATAATTGACATGGATGAAATATTATGAGATATGACAAAGTTTCAAAATTGACAGTTCCATTTCCTATATCATTATTTAATACACATTCATAGGCATCCTCACATTTGCTTAAACAGAATATATTTATTTATCATTATAACATGTTAACCTTTAATCATGAGTTATACTATCACCTGCTTTAAGAAAAATTATTCATCTTTAAAAAAGATCAGAAAAACTTCACTTAGTTGAACTATGAAGAAAAATATTCAGTTACCCAGTAATTTTTTATTAATTCTGTGTACATTTTAACCCCTGAACTCTTCCTACAAATTTAAAGATGTATTTCATTTTGCCACTATATGTTTCTTCTGCTTGATGGATAAAAGTTGCCTGAAGCCATGGGGATTTGATCTTGAAATGCACTAATCTAAAGTTTTGTCATGTATGATTTATTACTGACTAAAGTCCTTAAAATATATTCTGAAATGACTGTTAATAGTACTTCTAAGTTCAGTACATGCCATCAATCTTTAAAAGCTAGTGGTATTGAAGTGAAGCCTTGCCAGGTCTCAAAATAAGGAAAACTTAGCAAGTCACAAGTGAAATTCTACTCGTGCCTCAGTCATTGCAGTCATCAGGCACTCAGGACACTTTTCATTGGGAAGAGAAATTACAGGAAATACAATCAGCAATATTCATATTACTGCATGTGATTTGCTATTATTTAATATTTACAGGCTGATAAGCATTATTGTGCTTGTTTTTTACTTTTTTAAAAAATTATGAATAAAGTCACACTTTCTATCCCTATATATGCTTATGAAAGGTCCATTACCCTCATACCCCCTCCAGGCATTTTCTCTTCTCCAAATCTCCCCATCTCCTCCCCAGTAAGGGCAGGAGGGACAAGGTCCCCATGTTGTTCAGTTCAGCATACACTCCTGGCAGATCGCATTTCCTCACCCCAACATCAAGACTGAATCAGCTGTTCCTCTACAGGGAGTAGGATTCAAGGTGCCAGTCCAAAGTGTTTCAGATCACAAGCCCGTCAGTGGTTGTGGTTTGCAACTTGGACATGCTTTCTTTTTGCTTTTTGCTTTTTGTTTAGAATTCACTAATGAGTGAGTACATCCCCTGCTTATCTTTCTCAGTTTGAGATACCTTGCTTAGGAGGATATTCTGCAAATCCATCCATTTGCCTAAAAATTTCAGGGTATCAATTTTCTATTACAAATAATGCTGCTATGAACATAGTTGAGCTAATGCCTTTGGAGTGTGAATGTGAATTTTAAGTGTATAAATCCAGTACTGGTATTGCTGGATCCTTGGGGAGATTGATTCTCAATTTTCTAAGAAACCATCATACTGCATTCCAGAGTGACTGAACAAGCTGACACTCCCACCAACAATGAAGAAGTGTTCCCCTTGCACCACAACCTCTCCAGCATAGGCTGTAATCTGTGTCTTTTATCTTAGCCAATCAGTCAGGTTGTATCTCAAAGTTGTTTTGATTTGCATTTCTTCTATAAAGCCAAGGACACTGCCAATAGGACAAAATGATAGCCTACAGAATGGGAAAAGATTTTCACTAACTCCACACATGATAGAGGATTGATTTCTAAGATATATAAAGATCTCAAGAATCTAGAGCCCAAAACCTTGAATAACCCTATTAAAAATTGGGGTTCAGAAATAAAAAGAGAATTCTAAGCAGAAGAATTACGAATAGCTGGAAGATACCTGAAAAACTGTTCATCATCTTTAGCCATCAGAGAAATGAAAATCAAAACAACCTTGAGATACCACCTGAGACCTGTTAGATTGGCTAATATAAAAGACACAGATAACAGTCTATACTTGAAAGGTTGCAGAGCAAGGGCAGCACTCCTGCATTGTTGAAGGGATTGTAAGCTTGTTCAGCCACTCAGGAATGTAGTATGGCTGTTTCTCAGAAAATTGAGAATCAATCCCCTCAAGGACCCAGCAATACCACTTCTGAATGTATACCCTAAAGATGCACAGTCCCACCCCAATAGCATTAGCTCAACTATGTTCATAGCAGCATTATATGTAATAGCAAGAACCTGGAAACAACCTAGATATCTCTCAACTGAAGAATGGATTAACAAACTGTTGTACATCTACACAATGGAGTACTACTCAGCAGTAAGAAAAAATGGAATTCTAAAATTTACAGGAAAATGGATAAATTTGGAGAATATCCTCCTGAGTGAGGTATCACAAACCCAGAAAGATAAGCATTGGATGTACTCACTCATTAGTGGACTCTAAACAAGCAAACAAAAAAGTTAAAAAAAAAAAAAAAAACATGTAAAGCATGCCCAAGCTGCAAACCACAACCACTGAATAGCTTTGGATCAGAAACACCTTGGACTGACTCCTTGAATACCCATCCCCTTAGAGGAACACCTGACTCAGTCTTGATGTTGAGGGGAGAAAACTGGATTTGCCAGGATTGCAGGCTGAACTATTGGTACCGTTGGACCTTTTAACCTCCTGGCCAGGGAGAGGATCCGGAGATGTGGAGAAGAAAGAATGACCTGATGTGGTGGGAGGGGGAAGGGACCTTGAATAAGGATATACAAGAATAGAAAGTATGACTCCATTATTCATAATAACAAAAAAAGAAAAAAGAAAATAAGTAAAAGATTATGTCAAGAATCAAACATTTCTTTATAATTTCATGTGATTTTTTTTGGTTAATGTTTTATCCCAGTAACAAATGAGTTCATAAAATCCTTTGCCTTTCTTAACCTTAGCCTTTACCCCTTAGCAATATGGAGATTTGTTTTTAGCATAAAGTGGATTCAAAAGTGGATATAATAATGGCTGCAGTTGTTAGGTGACAGAAGTTTTGTATACTGGCTTCCAAAGTAAATAAATTCAAATGATCCAGATTTGTTAGTGGCACTAAGCTTTGATGATGATAACACTAAGAAATATACTAGTTTTGGTCACATAATGGCTTCTGTGTCTGTGCAGAATACAAAAGGCTATCTTCTTAGTTTAATCACAGAGTTTTGGCTTGTTCCCTCATAACACTGAGCAAATCAAATAACCCTTTTACCCTGGATTCAATCACATGCAGCAGGAATTAATGCAAAATGTACATTTTACTTATAATATGTTGGGCAAGAATTGAATCCATACAAATACACATCTGATACACATAAGCATAGACTTTTAAGATATAACTTAAGTACTATTTTTTTCTAATTAAGATTTTTTTCTTCTAAGTACTTCAAAAATAAATACTATAAAATAACTTTTGAAAGAGCAGAACCAACACAATCCTGAAAACTTGCTGCATATGATGACCAGAGACTAAATTCAAGCCCCCAAAATGTGCTGTGTCATCAGAATATAAAGCAATCATCCCAGACACAGTCAAACAAGAAGCATGGTAATAAAATTTAACAAGAGCCAGATGTCTCTGTAGACATCCTATATCTTGCCATAAATCCTGTCAGCATTCTATAATCATTAGCAATTTCATGCCTATAGCCTGACCAATAATTTCAAAAGATTATCCCACTTTATGTCTCCTCATCCAATCTTAGGAAAAAAAAAAAGATATGCAACTCTCTATTTCTTATTTTTTCTTATGTAAACCCTTTTCTAGTCTGGGCATATGGCTTCTTCCTTCACTCACTGTAATTGGAGTGCTTGAAGCAGCGCTTGCCTGGATTAGAATAAAGAAACTTTTGTTTTGCTTTTAGGTGTTTTAGGTGTTTAGCATTTTTGAGAGTCTAGAAACATAGGCATAATACTGTGTAAGGACATCAACAGGTACTTACATTAATCTGGAATGGAAAAATGTGTCTATACTACAGAAAAGACAATTGCTTTGGTTAGTTTTCTCAAATAAAGTGAGTGGCACTGATCAAGAAAGCTGTTGCTATTTCAGACTTTGTTGCCCCAGAAATTATCACTTGAGATATGAATGTGATATTTTTTTTATTAAATATAGATACTATTCATTTCAAGTTTCATTGAGTAGACTGCCTATGGTAGACTGGATCTGAAAAGGAAATAGAAGTCCTACCTTTATTTTATTATCAGTGTACAGAGAAGCCTGACAGCAAAGAATAAAGCCAAATACCTTTGAAAATAAAACTGTTAATTTTCATGTATTTATATGCATAATGCATTTGTTTTTCCCTGTTTGTTTTTATAACATGTTTTCTGCTTTGGGCCTGCCTTGACTTTAGAGTGACAGCTCTTGGCAATTTCTATTAGCACCTTTAGGAGCCTGATAATATAAATTCTCACTGAGGGACTGTCAAGGTTCTATTCTCATGCAGTTTCAACTTCCACGATTTGTTCAGATTTGTCAATCTTTGTTTAGCAGCTTAACTATCTCCATAGTTTGAGAAAAGTTTCAAGACATTTACCTACTAGGAAGCAGAGTCACTGCTAGAGTGTATCACTGTTCCTTTAATGGATTTGAGTGTATGTGATATGAAGTGGGTAATGGTGAAGTAAGGATACAGTGAATACACAATGACTATAACACAATATATATATATATTTTAAAATAAATATATAATAAAAATAATTTGCAAATTAGTGCAAAACCTTGACCATTAAAATTTTCCCAAATATTTTTTTCATAATGCTAATCCTTACAAATTTTGCCAAAAGATAAAGTCATGTATACTTTAAAAAGTTAGTCAGTCGGTAGTGGCACACATCTTTAATCCCAGCACTGTGGAGGCAGATACAGTTGGATGTCTTGAATTTGAGACCATCCTGGTTTCTAAAGTGCGTTTCCAGGACAGCTAGTGGTGTTACAAAGAGAAACTCTGTTTCCAATCACTCCACACACACACACACACACACAAAATGTTTCTACATAGCAGGTTTTTATTAGTCTTGAAAGTATTAGACATCTAACAATGTATATGTAATTGATATTTATGATGGGTAACCTATTGCTCTGACATGCATCAGAAAACTTTACTATTTTCCAATGTTTTTTAATCATTGCAGAGCCAAGCATGTGCATATAAGTGAAATATACAGTAAGTTTAAAATCTTTGAAGATAGCAAGTATTTATAAAAATGTACGTAATGTTTTATAATTTTTATAAAAATGCACAAAATGTTAAATAGTTAATTCATATGTACACTAGTATATTTTATATCATAAATTAAAATGTTTTATGAACTAGTATATGTAAAAACACCCTGATAGAGAAAAATAACCTAATTAAAATATTATTTCCATTATTTTGAAGTTTTAAAGTCATTGTTGTTTTGTACACTAGTTTTTTTTCTGTACTGCATTTTGATTACAAATGTTTGTTCACATTTGTTATAGTTTATATTCACCTGAGGGTGCACCTTATCATTTTTCAGGTTTCAATTTGACCAATTTCAGTTTTTCAATGAAGAAACATGATTCTAGTAGGAATGTTCTATTTCCTAGTTATCTGTGTAGTTTAACCTAACAGAAATTTCTAGGTAATTTTGAACCTATGAAGAACATTTTTAAAGTGTAAAATAAAATAGCCATATAGAGGTGAAATATCTATCATACTTTGTTTTCAAGCAAAAAGTTCTGTAAATGTAAATTTTTATGTTCTGTAAAATATAAGAGATAAAAGACATAGAAACTTATCTTTTGTTCTTAGATCTTTATCTAACCAGCAGTGACATCTACAAAGATTTTTAATGCTTGCCTGACCACAAATGTTTTCACCAGTAAAAGGAATTAACTTATCTTTTGGTATACTAGCTATTAATAAATTAAGACATGTAAATACCCTTTATTAGTGTCTATGAGACATTCCTAATGTAGCAGATGCTACAATATGTGAGATTCACTTGTTAAGAATAAAGACAGAAAAACTTTTTCATGTTCAAGTATGTAAACTGAAACACAAACCTTCACAGATACTCTTTGTAAATTAAATTTGCTTCCTTTAAAATTGATTTTTCTATTTTTATTTATGCAATTATGTAGAATATGTGAGTTTATGTTTACATATTTCCATGTTAGGGAACCAGAGGTACTTAATCCTCCAGGAGCTTTAATTACTGGTAGGTGTGAGCACCAGAATAAGAAAATAAAACTCTGGGAGAACATTACCAAGCCTCAATAGTTCAGCCATCTCTTCAAAACAAATGTCAGCATTTCTATAAAAATAAAAATTTCAGTATAATTTGATAACCTTTTATATGTTGCATGTGTTAGGCCAGACATAAATTGTGATTCAAAAAGGAGTAAATGTGGCCTAACTATTAGTATAGCAGAATATAATTAGAAGTCATATTATTGTTATGCCTTTTTTAATTTAATTTTTTATAATGGCAGTATCTAGTTTTATCATAGGTCCTAGGGATATTTAAACTCTAGCGGTAATGTGTATGGGTTTCATCACATAGAGCATTGTAGTGGGTATGGCTCTGCCCATGACATTGTGCTATTTGACAGAATAGAGGAGGTGCTTTCTACCTGGGGAGGGCAATGTCTTAAAGGAAACAGAGGGGCATTGTGCACTATCTTACTATGATAGGTTACCAGATGGCCAGTTGTTCATTCAGTTCTGTTTCTGTGAGAGTTTCTCCACATTATATTAATAAAGCCTAATTGCCCAATAAACAAACTTCAAATGGATTGCTTGCAATCAAGGGAGACTTAAGTCATATCTGTTGTTGTTTGGTTTCTCCCACAAGTCTGATACTTCAGACAAAACACCATTGTAAACCAAAGTATTTATCTGGCTGAAATTTACATTTCTCTTTTGTAATATGTAGAATACCGTCTGGTACCAAAATTGCTAGAACAATTAATGTAAATGTAAATTAATGTAAATGAAGAATCTATGTACTTTTTCATGGTCAGTATAATGTTGATCTTCAACATTACAAAATATGCACAATATAGTCTTGAGAATGGGGCCTTGATAGCACTTTGTGTAGTCTTGACAAACACCTGGACTTTTGGGGCTTTCCATGAGACATTTTTTGCCCTAAACATGAAGTAACTATAATCCAATTTGGTACTAAAAGCTTCTTTTTGCATCAGATTAAAAAATGCAGAGACACACAGGTAGACATTATGGGAAGAGTGAGTGACCTTGGAACACTCAGCCTTAATGGAATGTCTCTATCTACTTTCTCACCTCAGGGCTCAAAGTACTCCATGTTAAAGAAAGCAGAAAGAGTAAAAGAGTCAGAGAGAATGTAAAACACTAAAAGTACAAGGCTCTCCAAATCAACATGAACCAAGCTCCTGTGAATTCTGAGAGATTGAACCTGTAAGCACAGGGTCTTTTTGAATTTGCCCCAGATACTCTGTGAATAATTATGGTTTCTACTTTGATATTTTTTATGGAATTTCTAAATGTGTCTCTGATTCTTCTGTCTTCTATTGAGTTCTTTTTCATCTACTTGTCTTGTCTAAATCCCATGTATTAGTTTTATCTTATATTATTGTCTTATATTATGTTATAATCTTATTTTTAAAGTCTTTTTTTCTTTTTTTTCCAGTAGAAATAAGTATTTTTTATTTTATTATAAATAAAGCCTCTTTTTTTTATCAATGTATCCCCTTGTTCTAACTTCCTTCCCTCTCCCGTCCCTCCCAGTCACTCTTTCTTTGCCCCATCTCTTTATCTACTCCCCAGCAAGTGTAGGAGGTCAGGTCCCATGGTCCCAAGGTGGCTTAGTTCAGCCTCTACTCCAAGCAGATCCACTTTCCTCATCCTTCCAAAGGAACACCTGACCCAGTCTTGATGTTGGGGTAAGAAGGTTGGATCAAGAAGAAAAAGGAGGGAGAAAAGAACTGGAGTGGTATAGGAAAAAAGAAAACCATAATGAGAATTTGTTATGTGAGGAGGGAGGAAAGTGTCTGTTTTTAATAAAAATCTTTTAAAACGCTAACAAAATCCTCATTTGAAGACATGCCTATAATACCTGTAACTAGCTAGACCACACAAAATCAAACCAAGATTTTAATGTAGGCTTTTATTTAATTTTTCTTTATTTAAACTTTTTTTTCTTATTGAGTTTTGTTTGTATTGGTTTTGAGAGAGGATTATGAGTTGTGTAAGTATAGAGGTGGAGAAGATCTTGGAGAAGGAGAAGAAATGTAAGTATGCTCAAAGTATATTATATAATATTTTTAATAAAAAAGAATAAAACCTTAAAACATGGGAGGTAAAGGCAGGTATACATCTGTGTCATTGAAGTCAGCCTGGTCTACAAACTAAGTTCCATGTCTTCCAGGGATACATAGTAAGAACCTTCTTTCCAAATCCCTCCCCTAGAGAAACTCACACCAGATATACAAACAAGAACTAGGGGTGAGAAGTCATATGATAAGGAAAAAATATACTACAGTTTATTGTTTATACTGATATGGTGTCTTCTTTTTTCATTTTTCTTATAAATAAAATCATATTTTTTATCCATGTATACCCATATTCAAACTCCCTTCCCCCTCCCGCTCCTCCAAGTCACTCTATCTTCTCCCCATGTCCTCATCTCCTCCCCAGCAAGGGCAGGAGGTCCCAAGGTCCCAAGGAGGCTTAGTTCACTATCCACTCCTACCAGATACGCTTTCCTGGCCCCAACATCAAGGTTGGGTCAGGTGTTCTTCTGGAGGGAGTGGGATCTAAGATGCTGGTCCAAGGTGGTTCAGATGCCAAGCTGTTCAGTGGCTGTGATTTGCAGTATGGAAATGCTCTGCTTTTTGTTTAAAGTCCACTAATGAGTGAGTACATCCACTGCTTATCATTCTGGGTTTGTGAGACCTCGTTCAGGAGGATATTCTTCAAATTCATCCATTTGCCCATAAAATTTAGGAAATCATTTTTTCTTACTTCTGTTTAGTACTCCATTGTATAGATGTACCAAAGTTTATTAATGCTTTTGGGGTGAGATTGTTCGTCTTTAGGGTATATGCCCAATATTAATATTGCTGGGTCCTTGGGGAGAGTGATTCCCAGTTTTCTGAGAAACCACCATACTGCATTCCAGAATGGCTGAACCAGTTCACACTCCCACCAACAATGGATAAATGTTCCCATTGCTCCACATCTTCTCCAGAGTATCCAGCCTCTCCAGGCTATCATCGGTCATTTTAACTTTAGCCCTTCTGACAGGTGTAAGGTGGAATCTAAAAGTTGTTTTGAATTGCAGTTCTCTGGTGACTAAATGTGGAGCATTTTTTCAAGTGTCTTTCAGCCATTTATAATTCTTCTTCTGAGAATTTCCTTTTTAGTTCTGAACCCAATTTTTTGATTGGGTTATTCAGGGTTTTGGGCTCTATTTTCTTGAGTTCTCTACATATTTTAGAGATCAGTCCTCTGTCATTTGTAGGGTTGGTAAAAATCTTTTCCCATTCTGTAGGTTGTCATTTTGTTTTAATGACTGTGACCTTGTCTTAGAGAAACTTCCCAGTTTTAGGAAGTACCATTTATTGATTGTTGTTCTTAGTGTCTGTGCTATATTTAGGAAGTATAAACATATGCCAATGTATTAGAGGGTATTTCCCACATTTTTTTTTTCTGTCAAGTTCACTGAACCTTATTTTATGCTAAAGTTTTTGATTCACTTGGATTTCAGTTTTGGGCAGGGTAATAGGCTTATTCTATTTGCATTTTTCCATATTCCATAATATTTTTCACATATTGTAGTCTATATAGTTCTATGCAGGTAGTCCATTGGCATTTTTAGAGTTATATTTAGATTATGAAGACATAGTCACTACAAGGCCAATTTATGTTATGTGACTTATCTTATTTTTATATGTTTTCTAATTTCTATGGCCTATAGTATTTAAGATGTATAAGTGATAATTTTATAAAAGAACTATATGACCATTGAGGAAACATCACTGTTAGCTGAAAAAGTAAAACTTTCAAAATAATTTTGGAAAAATATTTGAAGATATTATCTTAATGATGATTTTGAAAAAAGACTTCAAAATTATAATTTTAGACAATGAAAGAGATCATAATTATAGTAAGGACACAAACAAATAGAGAAAAATTGATAAACTTCAAGCTTTCTATCTGACCAAAATCAATAATAAAGCTTAATAACAAGAGCAAATACATGAATTTTCAACAATTATAGAATTCACAAAGATTAAACAAAGCATTGTTGAAAAATGAATGGGTCAAAAAATCAAGATATAAATTTTTATCCTCAAATTAAATTAAAATGAACATAGAGCACACACACATACAAAATGAATAAATAAAACTTTAGAACACATTTAAATCAATCTAAAGAAGAAAATTTATAGCTTTAAGTTTCTATGTAAAAAGAACTAAGAGCTCAAGTTTTAAAATCTAACTCCAGAATTTTAAAAGTGAAATAAAACCAACCCTAAATTTCTTTGATGAAAAGAAATGTAAATCAGTGTAAAAAGTATTAAAGAAAATGACACAAGTAATGTATATATCTAAGAACTTCTAGATAAATTTTGAGATACCAAGCAACCAAATATAAAATAACAACAAAAAAATTCAAGAACATAAACAGACCCCCAACAAATGAAATCTAAAAATTATTATTCTTTGCCCATCAAGAAAGTTTCTTAGGCTTCAGAGAGCAATATAGAAATTCATGAATAGTCAAAATACAGAGAAAAACTAGCAATGTGTGCTCCTCCTTAGTGGATATATTATACTATAACCCCCCCCCTCCATAAGATCAAAGATTATTGTTGAGCAGTGGTGCAAAATGACTATAAGAACCTGAACAAGAACAGTATGACATCATCGTGTTACAGGAGGAGTGGGAATTAAGCAGTTTCAGACAGTGAGGATCCCAAGACCAGACATGAGTGGAAGGTCAGCAGAATCCAGCCCCTGGGCCTCCCAGAGACCTCAACTCAGACGCTTGAGCCACAGTCTCAGATGTGACCTCATGGTCAGGCCAGGCCTTAGACCAGTGCTAAAAGAAGTCTTCCCCAGCAATCCCAGGGTCACATCACAGACACGCAGGACCTGCCTCCAAGGCAGGCTGTGTTATCACAGAGGGACAGACAACTCTCTGAGTGGCGTGACACCCGTGGTGTCAGAGGCAGAGTGGGAGTCAGATGGCATCAGAACAGCAAGGATCCTGTGGCCTGACCAGAGTAAGAAATCGTGCAGACTCCGTGTCCAGAGCAGAAAGGAAATACACAACACCTATAAGCCACAACAGACTAAGATTCTACTAAGATCTGAACCTAGGAAGCAATGATCAAACGTTAGTGCAAAGAATATATATAGCAATATAAAGAACAAGGTATGACTAAAAAAAGCTAATGTCTCTACAACATCAAGACCTAAAAAGCAATAATGCAAATACTTTTATGAAGATTATAGAATCCTTAAAAGAGGATATGAAAAAGTCCCTTGAAGAAATAGAAGAAAATACTAATAAAAAAATTGGAAGAGATGAACAAATCCTTGTAAGAAAACTGAGTTTGATGGGATGCATGATGTAAAATCACCAAATTTTACATATATATATATATATATATACATATATATATATATATATACATACATACATACTGGGGAACCATCAGGAAAAGGAATTCAACCCTCCAAAGGTAGATGACTGTTGATGAACATCAGCAGTATGTAGAACTTTGTGGAGTAGGTTCAGATAATGTTCCTGTGCATGAACAGGCACCTTAGAGTCCATTCCCTAGAGAGGAACACCTAACCCTGTTCTAATACTGGGATGAGGGACTCAGACTTACCACAAATGAATATGCCAGACTGAACTGACACTTGGGACTCCTTACCCTCCATGGGGAATAAATGGGGGGATGGTATTGGGGGATGCTGAGGGAGGACTGGGAGGGACTACAAGGAGGGAAGGGAGCGCAAGCAGTGATATACATGAAAAAAAAAAAAAAAAAACCTTTATAAATAAATACAAAAAAAAGAAAATAAAGTGAAAGAATATAGAAATATAATGAATACAATTAGTTTATGTTGTTAAAAAGCCATTTCTAGACAAACTGTAGGCTGAACCTAATTGTAATTAAAACTCCATGAAATGAATTGAAATTAAACTATCTTAAAATTTTTAAAAAATAAAAGCATCTATTTCATTATGGATTGTAGGTCTATTTAAATTGTTTATCTGTTCTTGATTTGAATTTGGCATGTTATAGCTATCCTGAAAATTGTCCATTTCTTTTAGATTTTCTAATTTTGTGTAGTACAGGTTTCTGAAGTATGGCCTAAAGATTCTCTAGATTTTTTTTTACTTTCTGTTGTTATGCTTCCCATTTTATTTTGATTTTTGTTAAATTGCATATTCTCTGTCTTTTGGTTAGTTTGAATAAAGATCTTTCTATCTTGTTGATTTTCTCAAAGAACTTCTTTTTGTTTTATTGATTATCATTTCTAAGAATTTTATGGAGTAATAAAACTGACATTTTAAAAGATATTTCATCATGACAATTTTATACAAGCCTAAAATGTACATTGATCAGATTTGTCTCAATTACCTTTTCTAATCTAACTATTTAGTATTTCCCTTTTATGTTCATTCAATTTTATTTACAAAGAATTAACTTAATACTTTTCTGTGCATGATTAGATTATTTCATTTAACATGCCAATCTGTTTTCCTGTAATGGCATAAATACATATTTTCTTATGCTAAAGCAAAACTTTATTTGTGGATTGTATATGTATAGCACATGTATCTCTATTCTATTCGCTTCTTACTGGGAACATAGGCTAATGTCATATAATTTGTCTATTAGAATAGTATATCAATAAGTAATTTCTTTATTAAAAAAAAGAAAACCTGAAAAGAGACTGATCCAAACAATATTGGGTCAGTGGGACCATAGGACTGTCTGCTCCCTGCCCAGGAAGGGGATGGGGAGTTGCGGAGAAGAAAAATGACCTGATGTGGTGGGAGGGGGAAGGGACCTTGAATAAGGATATACAGGGATGGAAAAAAAAATCAGAGGGAAAGCTGAACACAAAGTAAATATATGTGTATTTGCATTATCAAAAAAAAATAAAGTTTCTACAATCTCCCCCCCCCCCCAAAAAAAAGAGAGAAATTCAGCAAATGAAAGATTCATTCCAGGAACTAAAAATTGAACTAGAAACAATAAAGAAGCCACAAAATGAAGCAAAGGGAAAAATAGAGAATCTGAGGAAATGATTTGGAAGTACAGATACAAGCATAAACAACTGAATCTAAGAGATGGAAGAGAGAATCTCTGAAATGGAAGACTCAATAGTGGAAATAGATAAATCACTCAAAGAAAACACCAAAACCTAAAAGAACATAACACAAAAGGTTCAGGAAATTTGGGATACCATGAAAAGACCAAACCTGAGAATAATAGGAATAGAAAAAGGAGAAGAATACCAGCTCAAAGGCACAGATAATGTATTCAATAAAACATAAAAAAACTTTCTTAACCTAAAGAAGGAAATGCCTATAAAGATACAAGAAGCTTACAGAAGACAAAATAGAGTAGAATCCCAAAAAAGTCTGCTTGCCATATAATGAAGCCACAAAACATACAGAATAAAGAAAATAGGTAAAGAGGTACAAAGAGTCCAACTTACATACAAAAGGAGACCCATCAGAATAACACAAGAGTATTGAATAAAAACAACGAAAGCAAAAAGATCCTGATCAGAAGTTATACAGCCATTAAATAACCATGGCTGCCAACCCAGACTATTATAGTCAACAAAACTATCACACAGCATAAATAAAGTAAGAAAGATATTTCACGACAAAGACAAGTTGAAACAATACCTATCCACAAATCCCAGACTACAGAAAGCACTTGAGGGAAAACTCCAAACTAAGGAACCCAGATACACTCATGAAACTACAAACAATCAATAATCCCACAGAAGAAAAACCCTAAAAGAGAAAATACACACAAACATATCACCAAAAATAATATGAAGTAACAGTCAGTAGTCATTAATATCCCTTAACATCATGGATTTAATTAACCTATAAAAAGACACAAACTAACATGTTGGATACAAAAACAAAAGCCAATCTTCTGCTGCATACAAAACACACACATTAATTCCATAGACAAACACAGGCTTAGATTAAAGGGTTGGGAAAAAACTTTTCAATCGAATAGCCTCAAGAAACAAGCTGGTGTTGCTATCCTATTATACAACTAAGTAGACTCCAAACTAAAATCAATCAAAAGAGATCAGGATGGAAATTATCTATTTATCTCAGAAAAAATTGATCAAGATGAGATCTCAATTAATTAGGGTAACTTCATAGGTAAAAGAAATATACGAATACTTGAATACCACATCAAATATCACACTCTAATAGTGGGAGACTTCAATACCTCACTTTCACCCTTGGATAAGTCAATCAGACAAAGACTCAACCAAGAATTAAGGAGTGGAACAGACATTATGATGCAAATGGACTTAATAGATATTTACAGAAGCTTCTATCCAAGCTCAAAGGGATATACATATTTCTCAGTACCCCATGTAACTTTCTCTACAATTGATCACACACTTGGCCATAATGCAAATATGAATAGATACAAATAAAATGGAAAAACTGTTTGTATCATATCACACCACCATGGTCTAAAGTTAGAATTTAACAACAAAAATCACAGAAATCTTACAAACTCATGGAAACAGAACATCTCTACATTGAACTACCTCTGGGTTAGGGATGAAGTTAAGAAAGAAATCAAAGACTTCCTAGAATTTAATGAATGTGAATTTACAACATACCCAGACTTATGGGACACAATGAAAGCAGTATTAAGAGGAAAATTCATGGAACTAGATGCCTATATGAAAAAACAAGAGAAAGGTCACACAAGAGGCCTAACAACTCAACTGAAGGCTTTTGAACAATTAGAAGCAAGTAGACCTAGAAGAAGTAGACAACAAGAAATAATCAAACTTAGAGATGAAATCAGTATAATAGAAACAAAGAGAACAATACAAAGAATAAATGAATCAAAGAGTTTTATCTTAGAGAAAATTAACAAGATAGACAAACCCTTATCCAAACTAAACAAAAAACAGAGAAAGAGGGTATCCAAATCAACAAAATCAGAAATGAAAAGGGGGACATAACAACAGACCCTCAGAAAATCCAGAGGGTCAAATTATCAGGTCATATCTTGAAAATACATACTCTACTAAAATGGAAAACATAAAAGATATGGACAGCTTTCTAAACAATTACCAAAATGAAATAAAAGCATATTAAAGACATAAACAGACCTATAACACCAGGGGAAATTTAAGTTGATATTAAAAGTCTCCTATTAAAAAATTCCCTAGTCCAGATGGTTTTACTGCAGAATTGTACTAGACATCAAAGAAGAACAAACATCAATACTCAAACTACTATTCTATACATTGGAAACTAGAGGAATGCTGCCAAACTCTTTTTATGAGGCCACAATCACCATGATACCCAAGCCACTCAAAGATACAACTAAGAAAGAAAAGTACAGACCAATCTCCAACATGAGTATTGATGCAAAAATACTCAACAAAATTCTGGCAAACTGATTAAAAAAAACATATAAAAAATATCATCCACCATGATCAAGTAAGTTTCATCCAAGAAATGCAAAGATGGTTCAACATACGAACATCCGTAAATGTCATCCAACATGTAAACAAGCTAAGGAAAAAACCCCACATGATTATATCTTTAGAATCTGAAAAAGACTGACAAAATCTAACACTGTTTTATACCAAAAGTCGGGGAGAGATCAGTAATACAGGGAAAATACCTCAATATAATAAAGGCAATATACAACAAGCCCATGGCAAACATCAGACATAATGGAGAGAAATTCAAAGAAATCCAACTAAACTGAGCAACTAGACAATACTGTCCTATCTCCCTTACTTATTCAATATAGTTCTCAGACGACAACTTCCTAAATATAACAACAGTGGCACAGACACTAAGAACAATAATCAATAAGTGGGACCTCCTGAAACAGAGAAGCTTCTGTAAAGCCAAGGACACTGTCAATAGGACAAAATGACAGCCTATAGAATGGGAAAAATTTTTACCAACCCTACAAGTGATAGAGGACTGATCTCTAAAATATATAAAGAACTCAAGAAACTGGAGCCCACAAACTTGAATAACCCAACAAAAAATCAGTCCAGAACTAAAAAGGGAAATCTTAGCAGAAGAATTACAAATGTCTGAATGAAAGACACTTGAAAAAGTGCTCAACTTCTTTAGCTATCAGAGAAATGCAAATCAAAACAATTTGAGATACCACCTGACACCTGTTAGATTGGCTAAGGTAAAAGACACAGATGACAGCCTATGTTGGAGAGGATGCTGAGCAAGGGGAACACTCCTCCATTGTTGATGGGAGTATAGGCTTGTTCAGCCACTCAGGAATGTAGTATGGCTGTTTCTCAGAAAATTGAGAATCAATCTCCCCAAGAACCCAACAATACCACTTCTGGGTGTATACCCTTAAGATGCACAGTTGCACACCAAAGGCATTAGCTCAAATATGTTCATAGCAGCGTTATTTGTAATAACAAGAACGGGGCTGGAGAGATGGCTCAGTGGTTAAGAGTACCCTCTGCTCTTCCAGAGGACCCGGGTTCGATTCCCAGCACCCACATGGCAGCTAACAACTGTCTGTAGTTCCAGTTCTAGGCAAACACTAAGGTAATAACAAGAACCTGTAAAAAACCTAGATGTCCCTCAACTGAAGAATGGATTAACAAATTGAGGTACATCTACACAATGGAGTACTACTCAGCAGTAAGGAAAAATAATATCCTAAAATTTGCCGGCAAATGGATGGATTTGGAGAATATCCTCCTGAGCGAGGTATCACAAATCCAGAAACATAAGCAGGGCATGTACTCACTCATGAGTGGACTCTCAACAAACAAACAAACAAACAAGAAAAAAGCAAAGCATGCCCAAGCTTCAAACCACAACCACTGAAGAGCTTGGGATCAGAAGCACCCTGGACTGACATCTTGGATCCCACTCCCCCTAGAGGAACACCTGACTCACTCTTGAGGGAGGGGGGAGATACCTGGATCTTCCAGGAATGAAGGCTGAACTAAGCAATATTGGGACAGTGGGACCTTGGGACCGCCTGCGGCCTGCCCAGGGAGGGAATGGGGAGTTGTGGCGAAGAGAGAATGACCTGATGTGTTGGGAGGGGGAAAGGACCTTGATTAAGTATCTTTGTTCATAATAATACTAAATAAATAAATAAATAGATAGATAGATAGGTAGATAGATAGATAGATAGATAAATAAAATAAGATGATCAGTGGTGATGACCATACAACACAAAAAAACGAGAAAAACATAAACAAAAACAAAACAAAACAAAATAAAGTAGCAGTCATACAAAAAAACCAAACTAACAAACAAACATTTGCATCCTCTGTTAAAGAAAAAAAAGATGAGATGTGGAATGTTTTGTGAGCCTAGAAAATACCTTCTAGACTTTGGTTGTTATATCATTTAAACAATTAGAATAGCAGCATCCCAAACAAGCATCATTGACAATGGACAGAAACATTAACTAGATAAGACTTCATGTAAAAAAAAAAAAAAAAAATGATGTAAGTGAAGTTACAGAAGAAACTGAATCTGATTGCCTTAAAACAGAAACATCATAACAATGTTAGTGAAGCCAAAGGATCTCAAAAGGCTCAAGATCTGGACAGTTCAAAATGTGGGAAAATTTCAGACTGGCAAAACCCAGATATGACTACTATATATAATATACACACATGTAATACTAATATACACATGTTAGTATATATATAAAACACCTATTTGTGTATGTTTTATATATCACAAATATCATTTAAATTTCCTACGCTTTGGCTTTCTTAAACTGTTAGAGTATCATATATTCAAACAGTAGGTAACAAATTTAGCTGAATGCTCTTGCATTTAGCAAGAGAATGGACACTTGAAAAAAAACACAAAAATCATTATATCTTACACTGTATGAATGTAATGCCCTGAATTAAAAATGTAAATATAAAATTCAGATTAATTTAATCATAATCATGTGCCATTTAACTATACACAGTTATACTTCAAATATATCATTCAATAAATGCAGTAATCATTTTCTGGAAAAAAAGGCTGTAATAAGAGAAGAGGGTGGAATCATGGGTGATAGATTTTATGTTTGTACTTTCATTTGTCATTTTTGAAGAGGAAAAAAGGTCATGCACCCAAAATGTGTAGCAGCATTTGAATACTAGAAAACACAAGAAAGTAGTTTTACCATCATGTCAGAAACAATATTTTAATTCTATTTATGGCAAGGCTTTAGCCATGTGTCAGGTAACCATAGAATGGTTGCCTATAGAGAATAGTGTATTTGTATGATTAAAGCCAATACATTATGGTCATTTATTATGACACTGGTAGAAAGCAGACACCTAAAAAGATAAGTTACTTTCACTTTTTATAGCTCAAAGTCTAGGATTCATCTCAAATTTTGGATTGCATGGAGATAAACAAGATACATTGCGGGTTAAATTATTTTTATGTTAAACAAGAAAATAATTTCTTCCATGTTTCTGATGTATATTATACATTAGGTACAATGATAAGATTTTGATTAATGAACAACAATTAGACCTAATAAATTGAAATTTTGTAGATTTTTTTTCCTCTGGCTTTGTGTAGGAACAGTAAATTTAAATATACATTTTTTTAATATATAGATGGAGGAGAAAACAGTAAATTACAGCCTTAACACACTATAAAAGCACCAAACCTTTTTTGTTATGCATGATATAACTTAAATGTTATCATTTGCCATTTTCTAAATTTGAAGCACTGAACTCTTCTACTTTATTACCTTCGTCCTTTCCCTTTGTGGTTACCTGTGCTCAGAATTTCCTCCTAATTTTCCAGCTTGCATTCTATTTCTTATTCAAAACTAATAGTAATGGATTTTCCAAACTATATGATAAAGCAGAGAGTACATTTCCATAGTAACAACATAATAATTAGAGACTTTTTTGAACAGAATTAGCACAAACAACATGCTATCAATTCAAAGACACATTTCCTATAAAAGCATCTAGAGATTTTTTTTTAGTAAAACTATTTTTTATATTTTAAAAAATATAATACTTTAATTAATTACTTGAGATTCTCATACATGCATACAGTATATTTTGGTAATAATCACTTCATTTCTCATCCAAACTCCTCTTAGATTCATCTCCTCTAAATTTTTGTCTTCTTGCTCTTAAAAATCTGTAGAGTCCAAGTTGTGCTGGCCATATACACAAGAGTGCGAGGCCATCAAGTTCAGGATAGTCAACCTACCAGGGTACAAACCCTTAGAGAAAGGGATGCCAATTTGTCAAAAGCCATCAACTGTTAGGAATGGAGGATGATGAAGCCATTCCCCTATGTATGTTGGAATGTTGATTGGCTTGATCGTTTTTAAAAATATTTTTATTTATTATTTGGTGATTTTACAAAAGGCACCACTTCAGCCTCAGTTATCAGTCCTCTCAGTTCCATACCCACTCTTATGTTATTCCCATTTACAAAAAAGCCCATTCAAGTTGCTCATTTACTTATTGGAGCATAATTAAACTCCCTGTGGCAAGACCCTTAAAGAAAGAGTCCTTCCTCAGCCACATCCTTGATAGAGTCCTTAAATGTAGAAGTGTAGCACTGTGTCATTTGGCTATATTATAGCCTTGATGAGAAGTGAGGGGAACACTACTCCACTGTTGGTTGGAGTGTAAACTTGTCCAGCCACTCTGAAATGCAGTATGGTAGTTTCTGAGAAAACTGGGAATCAGTCTCCCCAAGGATCCAGCAATACCACTTTTAGGCATATACCCTAAAGACCCACATTCTCACCCCCAAACCTTAATTATGTTTATAGCAACATTGTTCATAATAGCAAGAACCTGAAAACAATCTAGATGCCCCTTATCTAAAAAATGGATTAACATCTACACAATGGAGTACTACTCAGCAGCAAGAAAAAAATATCTTAAAACAGGTAAATATATGGAACTGGAGAATATCCTCCTGAGCAAGGTATCCAAACCCAGAAAGATAAGCAGGAGATGTACTCACTCATTAGTGGACTTAAAAAGAAATTCATTGTATACTAGAGTTAAATATACATTTCTAAAAAAATTAAGGTAAAAAGCAAATTTCAAATGTTTTGAGGAAAACAAAGTCATACAATTTCATTAGATTTTTAGAGGAAAATATCACTAATAAACTACTTAAATATCTCTGTATTATAGAATTAACATATTTACTCTAGGTATTCAGCATGTTTGCTTTGGTAAAGAGTTTCAAAGTAGAAGTATTTTATATATGAACACTGTGTCCATTTGAAAACATGGCCAGGATTTGTTTCTCCAAAATCTCCAACGAATAGGGTGTTGAAGGTCAAGAATTTCCTAAAATACTTATAAAAATTTATCGTTTGTTTTAATTCTGAATTTATATAGATATATATCAAACTCTAAATCTAATATTACATGCTGCAACTTACTGCATTTCACAGCCATCAATTTTTCTGAGTATTAGAGATGTGTATGTCTCTAAAATCTTGTGTGTTCTTCAGGACACTAAAAGCAAAGTTCCCTTCAATGCTTCAAACTACATCATCATAAGTTGGTGATGTTTGAGCATGTTATTGATTAGATCATGTTAGATGGTACATTATTTAACATAGTAAGATAAAATTATTTTTTAATTGACATTTTGATCTTAAAGAAATCTTGAGTACACACACAGACACACACATGTCCTCACACACCCAAACACACACACACACATATCCTATTTAGTTAGAATTCATCCAAATAATCTTTAAGTACAAAGGAAAGTTATCATAAAAGGTATAATAATAGAGATTATTAATTAAATTATAAAATATTTAATTTGACTTTTACTAAGTATTAACCAGAAAGATAATGAAATTAAATAATTATCTTTTAATTTATTATCACAATTTACTTTCAGATCCATAAAAAATGTCAAGATGAGGTTGTTCATACTTTCAAACCTCTAGATCTTTTATGATATTTTTTGTTTATTACATTTCGTAGAGAATCTTTAATTTTCAATACTTACCTATAAATGAATTGTCTAAATAATTAAGGAGAGACAAACAATACAGGATATTTTTAAAAATATTAATATGGAAAATTAATTATATAAAAATTAACAATTGTAAGACCATGATAAAATTTCTCAGGCAACTCACAGGTGAGGACTACAAAGAATAAATGTAGTCTTTGTTCTTTGTAAGGGAAAAAGAGAGTACTCTATAAATAAACAGCAGAGAAATCCTGTCCACAGTCACATGAGCTCAGAACTTTGGGAGTAAACTGAATGAGCAGCAGTTGCTGCTGAAGCTGTTTCAAGAGGATGAAAATGTGAAATCAATGGTAACTTTGGTGCCATTAAAAATGCTAGTGTTTAGGGTTCATTCCTGAAGCTCCCCCTTTTCCCTTTCCCTCTACTTTTCCTAATCTCTCCTCTCTCATTTTGCTTTTTTTTTTTTTTTTTTTTTTTTTTTTTTTTTTTTTTTTTTTTTTTTTTTTTTTTTTTTTTTTTTTTTTTTTTTTTTTTTTTTTTTTTTTTTTTTTTAGAAAACATCTCCAACGTTAACTCATTAAGTTAAAGAAGTTTCTGGTTTTGGAGAGATGGCTCAGCAATGCTCATTGCTTTTGGACTTTATCAGGTGGCTCCCAATCATTTTTCACTTCCTTCGGCAATCAAAATCCCTCTTCTGACCTCTGCTTAGAGTACACACAGACATATTTATATACTTAGAAATAAAACTAAATATTTAAACAAGGAAATATTATACATAAGGATAATTTTGCATAAGTAAACATCTAAAAGTTAAACAGCACATTTGCATACCATGATGCAGTTTAGTACTGGCATGCTTCCAAAAGCTGAGATATTAAAGAGTTGGTACTCAGCTTGACACTGCAAGAAACTGAGGACATTTTGATAGTTGATGTCCACTGGTTGTGAACTCTTAAAACACTTTCACTTCTACACACTATGTAAAAACCTGTTTCTTTTAGCTGCCCCAGTGTGGCATATAGACATAAATCTTCAGCAACTGAACAATACAATGACGAAAAACATGAAAATCACAAACCAAAGTGAATTTTCCTTACATCTGTGTTGAGTTGCTTAAGGCACCTCCACAGTACCGTATTCCTGGCATGCCACGTGGTGGACCCAATATGGTTCTGGGTGAAATAAGAATTCCTGGCATGTAGCAGCCACATGTTAAAGCCAAAATGGCACCAAGTGTGGAGGGCACACCCCTAGGCGTGTCTACATGGATCCATGACCACCCTTTCTCTTAAAAAGAGATGCCATGTGACAGCCCCTCTCTCTTCTCCCTTCTCTCCCTCTCTGTGTCTCCCGGTCTTTCTCTTCCTCCTCCCCTGCTCGTTTCCGGGTACCTGGCACTCAGTAACTCTCTAAAATAAACTCTTGTGTGGTATCTGGTAGTGTGTGTGTGTGTGTGTGTGTGTGTGTGTGTGTGTGTGTGTGTGTGTCTTTCCCTATGCGTGAAAGTAACACAGAGGCAGAAATTGACTGTCAGCCACACAAAGGTTTCAGTTCTTCCGTTTTGTGATATTTCTATCTTTTTTTTTTTGCATCTGTTCCTATAAAAGGAAAAAACATAATAATATTTAGGCAAGTTTTTATAATAATGTGTAACTATTATTAGAAATAGATGAGTTTGTGTGCTGTGTTCACATGAAATAATAGATTGTTACTACATACATTGTTTATGGATTCGTTATCTGTTTTTCTCTCCTCTTCACACTATTTTCTGGCTAATTATTCTTTTAATACAGTCTACCTGATCATGGTAATTTGACTTTATCTTGCATTTTGAGGGTTTGCACAAAAATAATTGAGTAAAATAACACATATTCCTCATTCTCTGATAGGACAAAACATATTCATGTACAGGCTTTTAATCTAAAGATGCCAAACTAAAGTTTGTAGACATAGTTTTTAAGAAAATGATCTTTTCATATTTTTTACAGCTAAACAGAAAAAGAGATGACTCCAAAATTAGAATCTTTGTATGCCATATTTACCTCATATGATGCTTTTATCTGAATCTGGCATATAAACAACAGGATTTAAAATCAAAGAAAAATGGGAAGTAAGGCTCAGAAAACACATGCTCTAAATTTTGAAAATCAAGTTTAAAAACTGTTTTTTTAAAGATTATACCACTTTAGAATGGAAATTTTATTGTAAGTAACTAAAGAAATTCCTTCCCCCAAAAAATGCTTTGTGGAAGTCACTGGGTTTATACTTTCTATGGATAGGACAGGAGACCTTTGCCATGCTAAACCAGAGCTTTACATTGGTGATACATCTTCATCCTCACATACTGTCATTTTTAAGTAATTAAAGATTAATTATATAATTAACTTTAAATATAATTATAATTAAAGATTTAGTCCACATTTTAGGGATGTTATCCAATATATAGTGAACTTGATATTTCTGAAAGAATAAAAATTTTAAAAAACAGCAATATCCTCAGAAAATTGAGAATCAATCTCCCCAAGGACCCAGCAATACCACTTCTGGGTGTATACCCTAAAGAGGCACATTCGCACTCCAAAGGTATTAGCTCAACTATGTTCATAGCAGCATTATTTATAATAGCAAGAACCTGGAAACAACCTAGATGTCCCTCAACTGAAGAATGGATTAACAAACTGTGGTACATCTACACAATGGAATACTATTCAGCAGTAAGAAAAAATGATATCCTAAAATTCACAGGCAAATGGAT
>PVIH01013284.1:46791-59331 GCA_004025045.1 Sigmodon hispidus
ATCAGAAACACCCTGGACTGACCCTTCAAACCCCAGTCCATCTATAGGAACACCTGACTCACTCTTGAGGGAGGGGGGACAAAACTGGATTTGGCCGGGAGTGAAAACTGATCCAAGCATTATTGGGCCAGTGTGACCATAGGACTGTCTGCTCCCTGCCCAGGGAGGGGATGGGGAGTTGCAGAGAAGAAAAATGATCAGATGTGATGGGAGGGGGAAGAGACTTTCAATAAGGATATACAGGGATGGAAAAAAAAATTCAGAGGGAAAGCTGAACACAAAGAAAATATATGTGTAGTAATCTTATTTGCATTTCTACCCTTGATAAGCCATGCTTATGATTATTATCCTCTGTATAGTTATTGTTAACTCTTCGGCATTTTTAAATTCTTTTTACTGGTTTTTTTTTTGATAAATACAAAATAAAGAAGGAAAAAAAAAGAAAAGATCAAAAAAAAAAAAAAAACAGTAATATGGTATTCTGTAAAGAGAGATTTTCTTGAATCAGGGTGAGAACTACATTTATACCTGCAAATTTGATTTAATGAAGGGAAAATCTTGATTTTTATATATTTTAAAATAACAAGTAATATTGTTATCTAAATTTATTGATTTTAGGCATATCTAAATATTCTTTTTAAGGGAAAATTAAATATCTGTTACATGGTTTAATTGGCTTTGATTTCTTGTCTTTATTGGATTTGAATTTCCATGAGAACAGCACAATTTGAACAGAAATGTTCTACTTTGACAACTGATTAAAAGGTATTTATACCATGGCATTGTTCAGTATATTGAAACTAATTAATTACATTCCACTTCATTAAGATAAAAAACTTTTAATATCTTCTCAAATATCTGTGAAAACCATTATTCCCAGATTTTCTGGCTTATAATAGCTTCACTTAGTATTATAATCTTTCATGTAATGACAGTCCAACAATGGTTTTTCCACTTTATGTTATTAAGCTTTTGTTACCAGCGACACAGAAATGATTCCATCAAACTCATAGAAAGCAAAATATGTATTCTGTCATATTCTGTTTCCACTCACTTTAAAGAATTAAGGTCTTTTAAAGCAATGAATCTCATAATTCTCTCTCTTTTTAGTGGAATGTTAATTAGAATGCTTAAGTGACATGAGATCTTCAACTATTTCTTATTTCTTTTAGGTCTGAGTGTTTCATTCTTTAAAGCCGTAGTTCCCATCCTGTGAGTTGACATCTACTGGGGAGACACCACCCAGTCAAATCTTAGGCAGACAGCTCAGGAAATACTTGATCCTTGAATACAAGGATAAAGAGCTGAGTCAGTCACAAACAACTTTAATTCCTGCACAGGGAAAGCTGGGAGTGGGACCAACATCTTTACTCTCATAACTCTAGAGACAGAACTTCTTTTGTTTCTGTGAGTATAGAAGGACTCTTAGAAACCAGGCAGAAACAGAAGTGACTGGCAGAAGCAACAGGCAGAAGTGACCAAAAACAAGGCTTAGGAAGTTGTAAGGCAACTGGGTGAGAATTGACTGTGGTGCTTCCTCTCAGTGATATTTTGTTTACTCCTTCTATGGTGATTAAGAGTTCTACTGGATAGAGTGGTATGGCCTGGCATCTCTGGCCTCTTAGTGTCTGTATAACATCTCTCTAGAATCTACTGGCTTTCATTGTTTTCATTGAGAAGTTGGGTGTTTTTTTTTTTTGATGGTTCCACCTGTATAAGTTATTTGTCTTTTTTTTCTTTGCAGCTCTTAATATTCTTCTTTTATTGTATGTGTTTAGTGGCTCCATTATTATGTGGCAAGTGGATAGTTTGTGGATCTCTAGTATGTTTTTTGTTTTGTACACCTCTTCAACTTTATAGGCATTTTCTTTTTTTATTGGGAAAGTTTTTTCTATGATTTTTTAAATATATTTTCTGTGCTTTTGAGATGTTATTTTTTCTTGTATTCTTATTATTCTTAGACTTTTTTTTCATAATATTCCAGATTTTCTGAACATTTGTGTTATGACTTTTTGGATTTTACTTTTTTTTGACTGACATATTTATTTCCACTATCTAATCTTTTGTGCAAGAGATTCTTTCTTACATTACTTGCATTCTTTAGGTTATGCTTGATCTTTAGTTTCTGTTTGTTTATTCAGACTTTGAATTTTCAGTATTCCTTTGATTTTCTTTTATTGATTTCAACTTTTAAATCTTGAACTGTTTCCTTCACCTCTTGATTGTGTTTTTTTATGTTGTTAAAGGGATTTATTTTTTTTTCAAATATTTGTCTTTTCCTTTATTACTGTAAGGGAGATTTTTGTTTCCTCCACAAAGACTTCTATCATCTTCATAATGTTGTTTTATGATTGTGTTATTCTGTTTTTCTATATTAAAATATTTATGTCTTGCTTTTGTATAACCACTAGATTCTGGTGGTATCAGACTGTTCTTTATGTTGTTATATGTATTCTTGTACTAGCATCTGCCAGTAACTTTCTTAGATTGTTACAGGAATTTTATGTGTCTCAAGGAGCTGATCTATTTTTTTTAATTTGCTTTGGCTGTGTCTGCATCGCAGGGAGCCTCTCTTGGTTAAATATGAGCTTTTGATCCACTTGGACTTGGCCTATTCTGTGTCACAAGGAGCTGATTTTGATCCAATAGGTTTTGGCTGATTGTGTTTCTCTGAGAACTGCTCTTGGTGCAATATGAGATAGTGGATTTGTGTCTCAGGGAGTCCCTGAGTTTGCAGGGAGATGAGTGGCTTTGGGAAATGGGGTGGTATTTGTGACTTCAGGGGCTCCATGAGATTTTGTCAGCACTTATTGGACCAAAAGCTCTTATTGGATCAAGAGCTTTTATTACAGCAAAAGCAGATCACTGAGACACAAAATTAGTTTGTCCCTATTGGGCCAAGAGTGGTTCCCAGCACAAGCACAATAAACAGAGTTCAAGACATGGAAGATAAAAAAGCCATAACTCAAAATGTTCAGGAAATCTGGGACACCATGAAAAAACCTAATTTGAGAATAATAGAAATAGAAGAAGGAGAAGAATACCAGCTCAAAGGCACAGATAATGTTTTCAATAAAATCATAGAAGAAAACTTCCCTAACCTGAAGAAGGAAATGCCTATAAAGATACAAGAAGCCTACAGAACACCAAATAGATATGACCCCCCAAAAAAGTCAGCGTGCCACATTATAATCAAGCCACAAAACATACAGAACAAAGAAAAAATTTTAAGAGCTGCAAAAGAAAAGGGCCAACTCACATATAAAGGCAGACCCATCAAATAATGCCTGACTATTCAATGGAAACAAAGAAAGCTAGAAGGGCTTGGTCAGAAGTTATACTGATGCTAAAAGAGCATGGCTACCAAACTAGAATACAATACCCTGAAAAATTATCAATCACCATACATGGAGTAAACAAGACATTTCAGGGCAAAGTCAGACTGAAGGAAAATCTATCTACCAATACAGCACTACAGAGAGTATTAGAGGGAAAACTCCAACCTAAGGACCCCAGATACACCCACAAAATCACAAAAAAATCATTAATTCCACAGAAGAATACTCCAGAGAAAGGAAATACAAACAAGTTTCCACAAAAAAATAGCAGGAAAAATGAATGAATGATCACTAACTTCCCTTAATATCAATCGTCTCAACTCTCCTATAAAATGTCACACACTAACAAGATGGATACAACAACAGAAGCCATCCTTATGTTGTCCACAAGAAACACACCTCAACTGCAAAGACAGACACAGGCTAAGAATAAAGGATTGGGAAAAGATTTTCCATTCAAACGGTCCTAAGAAACAAGCAGGGGTTGCAATCCTAATATCTAACAAAGTAGACTTTAAGCTAAAAACGAATTAAAAGGGACAAAGATGGTCACTACTTATTCATCACAGGAAAAATTGAATATGAGGAGATTTCAATCTTAAATATTTATGCTCCTAATATAAGGGCACCTACTTACGTAAAAGAAACACTACTAAAGCTTGAATCCCACATCAATTCTTACACCCTAATAGTGAGAGACTTCAATACCCCACTTTCAACCCTGGATAGATCAATCAGACAGAGTCTCAACAGAGAAATAAGGAGTCTAAAAGAGGTTATGATGCAAATGGATTTAATAGATATCTACAGAAGCTTCCACCCAAAAGCAAAGGAATATACATATTTCTCAACTCCTCATGGAACTTTCTCCAAAACTGACCACATAATTGGTCATAAAGCAAATATCAACAGATACAAAAGAATGGAAATAATCCCTTGTAACATATTGGACCACCAGGGCCTAAAGTTAGAATTCAACAATATCAAAACTCAAAGAAAGCCTACCAACTCATGGAAACTAAACATCACTCAACTGAACCATCTCTGGGTCAAGGAAGAAATTAAGAAAAAAAATTAAAGTCTTCCTAGAATTTAATGAAAATGAATCCACAACGTATCCAAAGTTGTGGAACACAATGAAAGCAGTCATAAGAGGAAAATTCATAGTGATAGATGCCTATATGAAAAACCTAGAGAAATCCCACACTAGAGACCTAACAGCTCAGCTGAAAGCCTTAGAACAATTAGAAGTGAACTCATGTAGAAGGAGAACAGGCAGGAAATAATCAAACTTATAGCTGAAATCAATACAATTGAAACAAAATAAAAATACAAGGAATCAATGAATCTAAGAATTGGTTCTTTGAGAAAGTTAACACGATAGATAAGCTCTTAGCCAAACTAAACAAAAAACAGAGAGAGTGTGTTCAAATCAACAAAATCAGAAACAAAAAGAGGCACATAACAACAGACCCCCCAGGATTTACAGAGAATTATCAGATCATATTTTGAAAATCTGTATTCCACAAAAGTGGAAAACCTAAAAGAAATGGACAGCTTTCTAGATAGGTACCATCTACCAAAATTAAATGAAGATCAGATTAATTACCTAAACAGGCCTATAACCCTTAAGGATGTTGAAGCTGTCATTAAAAACCTCCCTAAAAATAAAAGCCCTGGTCCAGATGGTTTTAGTGCCGAATTCTACCAGAAATTCAAAGAAGAATTGCTGCCTTTACTCCTCAAACTATTTCACACTGTAGAAATTGAAGGAATATTGCCAAATTCCTTTTACGAGGCCACAATTACCCTAATACCCAAGCCACTCAAAGACACAACAAAGAAGGAGAATTACAGACCAATTTCCCTCATGAATATTGATGCAAAAATTCTCAACAAAATTTTGCCAAACCATATACAACAATGTATAAAAGATGTCATCCACCGCAACCAAGTAGGCTTCATCCCAGAAATGCAGGGCTGGTTTAACATATGAAAAACTGTAAATGTTATCCATCATATAAACAAACTAAAGGAACAAAACCACATTATCATATCCTTAGTTGTGGAAGAAGCCTTTGACAAAATACAACACTCCTTTATGATTAAAACCCTGGAGAGATCAGAAATACAGGGAGAATACCTAAGTATAATAAAGGCGATTTATAGGGAGCCAACAGCCAGTATCAAACTTACTGGAGAAAAACTCAAAGCAATCCCACTAAAGTCAGGAACTAGACAAGGATGTCTTCTCTCCCCTTATCTATTCAATATAGTTCTTGAATTTTTAGCTAAAGCAATATGGGAACGAAAAGAGATTAAGGGGATACAAATTGGAAAAGAAGTGAAGCTATCTCTATTTGCAGATGATATGATTGTATACATAAATGACTGACAAAATTCTTCCAAGGAACTGCTACAGCTGATAAACACCTTCAGCAATGTAGCAGGATACAAGATTAACTCACAGAAATCAGTAGCTCTTCTATACACTAAAGATAGAAGAGCTGAAAAAGAAATAAGGGACACATTACCCTTCATAATAGCTGCAAATAGTATTAAGTACCTTGGAGTAACTATAATCAAAGAAGTAACAGAACTATTTGACAAAAATTTGAAATCACTGAAGAAAGAAATTAAAGAGGATATCAGAAAATGGAAAGTTTTCCCATGTTCCTGGATTGGTAGAATCAACATAGTAAAAATGGCAATTCTACCAAAGGCAATCTACAGATTCAATGCACTGCCCATCAAAATCCCAACACAATATTTTTGGACCTTGAAAGAACAATACTCAATTTCATTTGAGTATGGAGTACTACTCAGCAGTAAGAAAAAATAATATCCTAAAATTCGCAGGCAAATGGGTGGATTTGGAGAATGTCCTCCTGAGCGAGGTATCACAAACTCAGAAAGATAAGCAGGGGATGTACTCACTCATTAGTGGTCTCTAAACAAACAAACAAGAAAAAAAGCAAAGCATGCCCAAGCTACAAACCACAACCACTGAACAGTTGGGATCAGAAACACCCTTGACTGACCCTTCGGATCCCACTCCAACTATAGGAACACCTGACTCACTCTTGAGGGGGGACAAAAGTGGATTTGCCAGGAGTGGAGACTGATCTAAGCATTATTGGGTCAGTGGGACCATAGGTCTATCTGCTCCCTGCCCAGGGAGGGGATGGGGAGTTGTAGAGAAGAAAAAATGACCTGATGGAAAGGACCTTGAATAAGGATATACAGGGATGAAAAAAAAAATTCAGAGGGAAAGCTGAACACAAAGTAAATATATGTGTAGCAATCTTATTTGCATTATCACCCTTGATAAGTCATGCTTATGATTTTTATCTTCTTCATAGTTATTGTTAACTTATCAACATTTTAAATTCATTTTACTGTTTTTCTTGATAAGTACAAAATAAATAAAGAAGAAGGAAAAAAAAAAAAAAGAAAACTCTGGCAAGAGAAAAAGTCAGTGAGAAATGCCAGCAAACACAGAGGAAACAAAGACAGAATGCTGTTCTGAGAAATAGTACTAAGCCACATAGCTAATCATAGGTTAGTTTAAGAGATAAGAGTTTACAAGTTACATACCTGAGCTATAAACCAATCATCAAAAAAATAATGTAAGGTTTTATGTGTTTCTTTGGAACTTTGGGACTTCTGGTCTGTACCTCATGGCGAGACAGAACTAAGCAGCTTCATCAGGTCAAGATCTTGGGGCTTTTTCTGAGCCAAAAACATCATACTACATAAGAATTTTATATAAGGGCTTTTTGTTATAATAATATTTAAACTCGACTTTTAAAAACTATAAATTTTGTTACTGCCCCACTTTTTTGTTGTCTCTATGTCTCTCTCTCTCTCTTACATACACCTACCCCATATACAAGCAAACATAAATTTTATTTTGAGAGAAATTTAGATATAGAAAAGAGTTTTAAAATTATTGCAGATTTTTCATAGCCCCTCTGTGGTGATATATTTTATATTCAATATAAATAGACTGGAATATCAGAGGACCAAGCCATCTCTTCGAGCCTTTTTGTTTGTTTGTTTTGTTTTTTGTTTTTTGTTTTTTTTGAGACAGGGTGTACTGTGTAACAGTCCTAGTTGTCTTGACATCCACTCTGTAGGCCAGGCTGGTCTCTCTCTCCCTCCCAAGTGCTGAGACTAAAGCATGTGCCACCAGTGCATTTAAGCATGGCTCCTCTAATTGAGGCAAAGCCTTGTATAACATTGGATTTTCAAGCAAAATTTCTGGGAGATGTAGATGGGTCTGGTGATAAAGGTCTTAGCTACACCTGAATTATGGTTTCTGAGCAGTATGTACAGACCTAAGTAGGGGAAACTGAGTTATCTTACTTGTAAAATAGGATCCTGCAATAGAAATAGAATCCTGAATGGAGTGAGTGATATCCTGTCTGAATATGTATTTCTTGATATGAGCATAGAAATATCAAGAGTTCCAGTGCTTCAACCCCAAAATGTGGCAAAATCTTCCTGGCTGAGGCTCAGAGAAATGATAAAATCTTTCACAATTCTGAGTATGAACATACAGAGACAGTTTGTGGAGAACATGTCTTCTGCAACTTTGTTCCACTGGACGCACTGCGCCAGAAGACTGCTCACCCATAAAGATTACCACTATCAGACAGACCTTGCTCCTTGTCCATCTGTATACTCTAACACCTTCTTCTCTTATTTTATGTAATAACCACATCTGCTTGTTTAACTGTATGCAATAGCAGCAAACACCTGCTTGCTTATGCTGTAACAAAACGTCATGTATATTGTAAAGAGGTAATAACTCAAATTGATTTAATAAAACACTACTTGGCTAGTAGCCAGGTAGGAAGCACCAAACAAAGAATAATGGGAAGAAGAAAGGGAGAATCCGGATTGTCAGCCAGTGCAGAGGAAACGAGCTGAGAATTCCAAACTGAGAAAAGGTAGCAAAGTCACTTGGCTAAACATAGAAAAGAATTATGGGTAACCCATAGATAAAATTATGAGTTAATTTAAGTATAAGTGTTAGTAGAAAGCCCTCAGGTAATGGTTGCGCATTTATAAATATTAAGCCTCTGAGTTAAGTATTTGGTTACGAGTTGCTAGTGGGACAGAAACTTCCACCTACAAAATGTATATATTAACATTACAAGTGTCTGAGTGCTAAGGCTTTTTCATCAGAAAATTCATATTTCTGATATGTGTTTCTGTATATTCTTCAATGTTTTCACTCTTCAGGATTCTAAGAAACAACTCAGGTAGGTAAAAGGACAGTTTCCTACCTGCTGCAGGAGACCTTGTGAACTTGGACCTAGGTGCTCTACCTTACTTTAGGACAAAGGGATTCTCACTGAACATGGAACTCAGTGAATGCCTACACTAGCTACTAGGAGGATTCCTGGATCTTTCTTTTCTGCTACTATATCTTTGTGATTCATGGTTTCTCATGCTTAGCTGTTTATGGGGGAGCTGGAGATCTCAATTCACATGCTCATGATTATGGAGAAAGGAATTTGCATACAGTACCACCTTGCTAGCTGTGAAAATGTGTTGTAGTTATGTGAACATTGTTTCTGGTAAAATGTATTCTGTCAAGAATATTGAAAAATTATCTATGTATAGCTTTGTATATTAGAAGATATAAATTATGTTTCCTATGCACATTTTTTCTTCTACCCACTCTCCATTGACTTGTTCTAATAAAACCATATAAAATCTTTAAGTAAGCTTGGAGATATTGTTCTCTTTGTCTTTTTAGACTTGGAAAAATTATAATAATTAATAGCAGGGAATGTCATGTTTTTATCTAATCTAGTGTAGAGTGTGTGGTATAGAGGATAACCGTAGCTCTAGAATTAAAGCAGTTTTGAATAGGCTTAAGTGTTCAGACATTAGAAGCATTTTAGTACTATTAATTTAAGTGTGGGAATGTCTATAATATTTTATAAGAACTTATTCTCATTTCTTTTATGCAATATTTTTCTTACTTGTTAATTGAAGCTTTCTGGATAAGATTTTTGTTCAACAATGTAAATGTTTGTGCTGATTCTAGAATTTCTTTTAAATGTTAATATATATATCCGGGGTGCATGTTTCCTTTGGGCTTAGAATTTGTGAATCCTTAACTAATTTTCTCAGGAGTATAATCACACAAGTGACATCTACCATCTGCTTCTATGTACGAACATTGAAGTTAATCTTAGGCAATGCAATCATCTAACACTGGAATTTTTTTGCACAGCACTAGATCAGTGATGCTGCATACAGTTTTTTTTATCATAGTATTTTTAACTGTAAATCATGTAGTTTTCTAAAGCCAATAATGTCAGCACTATGATTCCATAAACACTCAATTTTGTTCAATGGATATCTGAAGCAAATGACTTTCTTCAATCAATGCTTGAGGACAAATAGCTGCAAGATAAGCATCATTTTTAGTAGGATTTTTCATTCATTGCCATTTTTATTTATCTATTAGCAATTAGACAAGTCCTGCAGTCCTACCCTAGTCCTCATACTCTTTCCTGGTATGAAAAACTAAGTTCTCTTCCATTAATAATACCATGCTATTTTTTTCTCTTTTTTTTTCCCCAGTGCTATTGGAGCTATTCTCAATCCTCCAGTCACTGAGCACAAATTACAGTCTAAATGGTCTGCAGCACATCTTCCCTTGTTCCTACCCACTTACTCCTAGATTTTTCCAAAGCAATACTCTACAGTAATTCCACTTTTACTTAAGCATAGCCAAGTCACACGAAAATAATGTATCCTATAATGTGGAATTAATATCTCTAACATTGTGCTTCATCAAATGGATGCTCCCTTTCCCACCATCCCTCTCTTCTCTCAAGCACATCATGTGTTTTCAAAAGGAACCTTTTGCACAATAATGAACATGTAACTCTCTCTCTCTTGTCTTTGTGGTTCCAGTCTGTCATATTTTTTATTTGTTAAGTCATAATTCTATTTACTATCCCATGAATACTTTCCTGTCTCACGTTATATATCATATATCAAATATTTATATTTATTTTTAAACTATATTTAGAGAACAGATATTTTAAGGTATTGCCATTGTTTTATGGTACAGAGATAAAAAGTTAGAAATGTGTCCAAAGTCATATTCCAGAAGTATAATAAGTTAAATTTAGATTTCTTTATATTTATCAAGATTTCTTTAGTTTCTATTGAAAGTTGGTAGCCTTTATATTTTATTTTGGTTGGGTGGCTGGGTTTGGCTTTTTCTTTCATAGTTTTATTCATTGAAGGGCTTGTTGTTATTGTTATATGACAAAGAAAGTCACTCTGTTAGCCACCTGAACTTAAACCCACAACTATAGATATAACTAACTTTTTATTACTTGAAACAATTAAAAGTAATTTATATATACTATTTACACCTGAAACTTTCATTCTCTCTCTAACACTTCCATGTGAGCTCACTTTCTTAAATCCACATCTTCTTTAATTATTAAGATATATGAAAATACACACACACACATATATAAGTTATTGATATTTGTTATCTATATATATTTAGGACTTATTAAGTGGTACTGAAAATATAATTAAAGCACGCATCCATGGGGAAAACTATTTTTTCCTCTAGCAGTAGTCATTATTTTCTTGTAGTTCCTCACCCACAAATGAGTACCCATGTTATTTTCTACATCTATGTTTGCAAGTCAATGGTGATTACAGTGCTGAGGTCTTGCAAGTCAGCCATGTTGTAATTTAAAAGATGTAGCTTCCCCATTATATCTAGAAAACATAGCAGTTTCACAGTCTTACCCTCTAGTATCTACAAGATTCCTTTAAGAGTTGTTTTGCAGGTTTATCAGCTGGGCGGGCACTCAGAATAAGTGATTCTCTTTATGTTATTTGTTATGCCTATGAGTAATTGCTTCTTTATGTTAAAGAAAGTAGTAATTAATGTACTTTATCCTTTGAATGCTTGCGTAGTAACTTCCAATACAATTGATCCTAATCTTTATGGAAGAGGTATTTGAATAAAGTCTGTCAAAATTACTTTTTTGCTTTTGTGCCATAAGTGTATGGGGATTTACCTTCATCTTCTAGGAGGTAACTAAGAGTAACAACAATATCTTATATTTTTGAAGAGTCACTTAGACTTCTCTGACCAAAAACTTAAAAAAGGTTTTCTAATGCTTGGGCCTGAAGCTTTGATTAGAAAACATGGTTATTCAGAATTACATTTTACGTGGCATAACTTGATTTTACACACATACTCATGCACATATAACAATTGGTAAATATAAAATAATATAATCTGTGGATGTTTTAAACTACTTTAGTGATTTATACCTACTACTTTTTCTCCTCTTTTGAAGGGAAAGAAGTGGAGAAGGTCTATAATTGGAAGTGATCATCTCTGTTAATTTTCTTGACATTCAGATTGCCTATTATTTTACTTTTCTCCATGACACTATTCTTCTCTGTTCTAGACTACAAGACAGACCTTCTGCATGTTTTCAGATAATTACATTGCTAAATTCAAGAGAGAGGGAAATAAATACTTTCTTATCTTAACACACAAGAAAAGCAAATGTCATCTCTAAGCTGCCACTCTGATTTGTTTGTCCTTCAAATGTTAGGAATTTCTTTAGCTAAGATAAAAGCAATGAAAGTATAAAAATAAATTAAGTTAAAAATTACTTGTGAAGAAGTTATTAGATGTATAAAATATTGATTGTTTTCTGGCTAATAACCAAAGTGTAAAATCAGTTTATAGACATAAAGAAGCTAGAATGGCTTTTCAATAACTCTAAATGGCTTCGTTAGCATATAATAAATAGAAAACAACTATGTAGTAAATATTATTACTATTCAACAAGTTAGATAGGAAAATAAAATGAGCTATACCAAAACTGCTTTATTTTTATTTATTTAGTGTGTGTGTGTGTGTGTGTGTGTGTGTGTGTGTGTGTGTGTGTATGTGTGTGTGTGAATAGAAGAGGATTTTCTTGACAAATTTTTTTTCCTTCTTTATTTTGTATTTATCAAAAAAAAACACAGTAAAAAGAATTTAAAATGTGGAAGAGTTAACAATAACTATACAGAGGATAAGAATGATAAGCATGGCTTATCAAGGGAAGAAATACAAATAAGATTGCTACACCTATATTTTCTTTGTGTTCATCTTTCCCTCTGAATTTTTTTTTCCATCCCT
>PVIH01013285.1:0-59224 GCA_004025045.1 Sigmodon hispidus
TTGGCATAGCTGGATGGAAGTGTGTAGAAAAATGCAAATAGATCCGAGTCTGTCACCCTGCACAAAACTCAAATCCAAGTGGATCAAAGACCTCAACTTAAACCCAGCCACTTTGAACCTGATAGAAAAGAAAGTGGGAAATACACTTCTACAAATTGGCACAGGCCACCACTTCCTAAATATAACACCAGTGGCACAGACACTAAGACCAACAATCAATAAGTGGGATCTCCTGAAGCTAAGAAACTTCTGTAAAGCCAAGGACACTGTCAATAGGACAAAACGACAGCCTACAGAACGGGAAAAGATTGTCACCAACCCTACAAGTGATAGAGGACTGATCTATAAGATACATAAAGAGCTCAAGAATCTAGAGCCCAAAACCTTGAATAACCCAATCAAAAATGGGGTACAGATCTAAAAAGGGAATTCTCGGCAGAGGAATTACGAATGGCTGAAAGGCACCTGAAAAAGTGCTCTTCCTCTTTAGCCATCAGAAAAATGCAAATCAAAACAACTTTGAGATACCACCTAACACCTGTTAGATTGGCTAAGATAAAAGGCACAGATGACAGCCTATGTTGGAGAGGATGCGTAGCAAGGCGAACACTCCTCCACTGTTGGTGGGAGTGTAAGCTTGTTCAGCCACTTTGGAATGCAATATGGTCATTTCTCAGAAAATTGAGAATCAATCTCCCCAAGGACCCAGCAATACCACTTCTGGGTGTATACTCTAAAGATGCACATTCACACTCCAAAGGTATTAGCTCAGCTATGTTCATAGCAGCATTATTTGTAATAGCAAGAACCTGGAAACAACCTAGATGTCCCTCAACTGAAGAATGGATTAACAAACTGTGGTACATCTACACAATGGAATACTACTCAGCAGTAAGAAAAAATGATATCCTATAATTTGCAGGCAAATGGATGGATTTGGAGAATATCCTCCTGAGCAAGGTATCACAAACTCACAAAAATAAGCAGGGGATGTACTCACTCATTAGTGGTCTCTAAACAAACAAACAAGAAAAAAGCCAAGCATGCCCAAGCTGCAAACCACAACCACTAAACAGCTTGGGATTAGAAACACCCTGGAGTGAACCTTCAGATCCCACTCCAACTCTAGGAACACCTGACTCACTCTTGAGGGAAGGGGGACAAAACTGGATTTGCCAGATTGGAGACTGAACTAAGCATTATTCGATCAGTGGGACCATGGGACTGTCTGCAGCCTGCTGAGGGAGGGGATGGGGAGTTGTGGAGAGGAAAAAATGACCTGATGTGGTGGGAGGAGGAAGGGACCTTGAATGTGGATATACAAGGATAGGAAAAAAAAATCCAGAGGGAAAAGTGAACACAAAGTAATTTTATGTGTAGCAAATTATTTGCATTATCACCCTTGATAAGTCATGCTTATGATTTTTATTTTCTTTATAGTTATTGTTAACTTATCAGCATTTTAAATTCAATTTACTGTTTTTCTTGATAAATACAAAAAAGAAATAAATTGATAATAAAAACTATATAACTTCAAAAAAAAGAAAAGGAAAAAAAATCTTACTAATTCTTTGGTGTATATAATGCATACTTATAACCTCAGCACTCAGAAAGATGAAGTATGGTATGGCAAATTTGAGTCCACTCTAGGCTACCTAGCATGTGACTGACTCAGAGGGAAATTGTTAAATATATGGATGTAATATCCACTTATTTGATACAGAGAATATTTGATAGTGTTAATATTTCATTAAATATGAAAGAATATACAGACAAAATTTAAAAATCTCTTATGGGCAGAAAAACTGTAATAGTATATGATAAGAACCACTGGAGAACATGGCATGGTGGACTCAAAGAATGTGAAGAGAAGCAGGAAAGTCACATCAGACAGAACAGCTACATTGGAGAAATTTCAGAAGATAAGTAGTGCTGGCTACGAGAAGAGGTCATAAAGCTGGGAAGATATGTCAATATACTTTGGAGAAAGAATATCAAAGCAAAGTCAATGAATATAGAAAGTACTAAAGCCTACACAGAGCTCAAGGAGATTAATAGATCTGAAGGGCAAATTGAGGCTCAGAATAGAAAAGAGGGTTGTGGGGTGTCTTGTCCAGGCAAAGAACTGTCGTGATTTGTCAGCTGTTAGCTGATGTAGTCTGGCCTGCATTTAAGCACACATTGTTGTTATCAAGCAACAGAACCAGAACAAATGCAATAGTCTTGATTATTATATGAATATTTTCTTCTACCCACAAATTCAAGAAAGAAAACAATAGTCATAATTATATGAATATATTCTTTTACCTACAAATCCAAGAAAAAACACAATAGTTATGATTATTATATGAGAGTATATTTTTATTTACAAATGCACTCCTCCTAAAGAACTAAAATCCAAAATTAAAAAGTAACTAAACTATATATGAAATAATAGGTTTATTTTTAATCATTTCTTCCAAACAGTTACATACAATGTTAATATATGATTTTATAGATTTTATTATGCTCTAGATCCAACCAACAGCATTTTTGAACAAATAGTATTCTCCATGATTTATATCTCTAAAAAACACAAACAAAATCACAAAACTCAAATCATGAAAACCCAAAGGGTACACATAAAACCAGATCATGATCAATTACGTAAGTGAAGTAAATTTCAAGGAAGAAGATGATGATTTTTACCATGTTCTCAGTAGTCTATGGTCAGTTCCTCAGAGGGAAAGCAAGGGTTTACTTAAATCTGAATTTCTCCATCTGTGAGTCCTGACTCCTTCAGGATGATCAAATGACCCTTTCACAGTGGTTGCCTAAGAGCATAGGGTAAATAAAGATATTTCCATTATGATTCATAACAGTAGCAAGGTAATAGTTTTGAAGCAGGAATGAAATAAATAAAATATGGTTGAGGGTCACCATAACATTAGGAAGCATATTGACAACACTAGGAAGGTAGAGAATCGCTTACTTAGATGATCATGGGAATATGTTCTGAATTTCTTTTTCATTACTTTTGACAAGTAAATAAGTAAATCTTGCACTAGAAGCCTATTGATGAACAAAAGCTACTTGTTCCAAGTCATGAAATGCATTAATTGAATTTTAAGTTGTAGATTTTGAAGTCACTGCTTTCTTCTCAACACTGAAGGATACTCACGATGACAACTATAGCAGAAAGACTATATAAGACTTGGTAGAACTTATAATAAATTGAATTTTTTTAGTGCTAAGCAATTAATATTTTTAGCTTTATCTCTTACAGTAAATTTCTCTGGTAGTCATTTCATCTTCATCTAACATCTGACAATATGTGAAAACCCAAAGAATTTAAGTAAATGGCTTAGTGTGATCATATGGTATGAGATATCTGCTAACAAATCTAATGTCAAGCCAGGCAGTGGTGGCACACATCATTTATCCCTGCCCTCGGGAGGCTAGGCAGTTGGATCTCTGTGATTTCAAGGCTATCCTGGACTAAAGATTGAGTTACGAGACAACCAGAGCTGTTATGCAGAGAAACACTGCCTCAGAGCGCAAACAAACAACAAATATAAAACAGAAAAAAAATCTGATGTCAAAACCCATGTGCTTTTTAAAAACATGTATTTATTTTCATTTTATGTATATGAGCAGTTGTTCACATGTACCATGTGCATGCCTGGAAACTCCAGAGTCCAGAAATGGTCATTAGAGCCCCAGACCTGGAGTAACAGGCTTATATTATCCTCACTTTGAGCATCAGGAAATGAACCCTTTTCTCAAGAGCAGCAAGTTCTCCAAATGTGAGCCAGCTCTGCTGTCCTTAGGCTCATGTTCTTATGTGGATACATTCTTGAACAAAATTAAATATGAAAAGTTGTTTAATTCTCTCTCCACTTTTAGGAAGCATTGTGAAGTTTGATGTTTGTGTTCACAGACCTTTAGAAAACTAAAGACGATGGGCTGGAGAGATGGCTCAGCGGTTAAGAGCACCGGCTGCTCTTCCAGAGGACCCGGGTTCGATTCCCAGCACCCACATGGCAGCTCACAACTGTCTGTAGTTCCAGGTCCAGGCAAACACCAAGGCAAATAAATAAATAAAGTTTTTAAAAAAAAAAAAAAAAAAAAAAAAGAAAACTAAAGACTAAAAATTGCTGTTAAGAGCCTATAATCTCAATGCTCAGGAATCTGAAAACAAGCAGATCATGAATTCAACACCGGCTTAGGCTGTATGTAGGAAATCTTTCTCAATGAATACTTTTAAAAGACAGCCAAAAGCGGGCTCTATGGTCAACAGTTGCTTGAGATAGCCTGAGAGTGGGCCAAAGAAAGGATAACAAAGGGGGCTACAGTTTCTTTTATCATCAGACAAAACCACAGATTTCAGAGGCATTGTTTTTTACTCAGGAGAAAGGCTGGATTTCTTTTTATAGACAGAAACTTTACCTTCCTATACTTTCATGTTATACCAAAGTCTGGCCTAAAAGGCCTTTCAGTTTCCATACTCATCTTCAAGAAAGGGACCAGAAATAAATGGAGGCCTTTTACCCTTTTGTAAATAAGGAAAATCAAGACTACTTGATGTGTAAGCTACAGATGAAATTATTGTCTCTTGCAGGAAATGAGAACAATCATGTTATATAATTTTACTAGATTAGATATATGAAAATAAGTACTTTATTCTGCCCACCAACTTATGTCTTCTATTCCTTTCTCTGTCCCGAGACTACTGTTAAAAAAAATTAGCTTACAAAATTATGGATGAAATTTGAATGGCTTTTCACAATTGGAAAATATAATAATATCCAGTAGCAGATTGATGTCATCTACTTATTTGTTCCTTTAAATAATAATTATGTAGTGTTTTGTGTATAAATTGATTATTTGTTCTATCTCTAATAAAACTGTAGATTATTTAACACTAACTGAGCCTCCTTGAGAAAGTCATTTTATATCTGTACCATGTAAGAAAGAATAATAGCAATTACCTCAGAAGATTTTATGGGATGTATTGCTTACACACACACACACACACACACACACACACACACACACACACGCACGCACACGCACACACACACATACACACACAGTGTATGTGTTTGTGTAAAAGAGAGAAACTAAAGTTGCCATATAATGTGTTCGATAAGTATTATTGTCATCATTACAACTAAATATTTCAACAGACACTATACTAAAAGAAATGCAAAAGTTAAAATAACTATTTTATGGTCATACTTTCATATCAAATCATATTTCTATAGTCCTAAGTTTCTGTTCTGCTTAGTCCCACAGTTGTTCAGTCCCCCCAAATCATACAGAGACTCATATGAATTATAAATTGTTTGGATTTTTGCTCAGGGTTACTGCTAACTAGCTATTACACTTAACCCATAATTCTTATCTATGTTTAGTCATATGGCTTGGTACTTTTTCTGAGTAAGGCATTCACATTTTGCTTCCTCTAAATCTGGCTTGCAGATCCTGACTCTGCCTTTCCTCTTCCCAAAATTATCCTAGTCTGGTCACCCCACTGTAGTATTAGTTTCTGGCCCAGCCTAGTCTCAAGATCCAGAACTGCCTGCTGCTTCTTAGCCCCTCAAAATGACTCAGACACTTATATTAATTACATGCTGTTTGGCCTATGGCTCAGGATTATTACTAGCTAGCTCCAGTATCTTAACTCAACCCATTTCCATTAATCTGTCTTGCACATGGCCAGTGGCTTACCTGTACTCTATTTTCCTTGCTTCTTGGGCAGCTGAATCATGGCTACCTTGACTCCACCCTCCTTACCCCGTATCTATGCTTAAATTTCCTGCCTGCTTCTAAGATGCCTTGCCAAAGGGAAACAGTCCCTTTTTTAACCAATGATATTCACAGCATACAGAAAGATATCATACATCACTTCCCATTTTCTATCTAATCAAAAAGGAAGGTTTCAATTTTCAAATAGCAAAATTACATATAACAAAACGGCTATCAAGCAAGAATTACAGTAACAATATGTAAGCAATTTGCATTTAGCAAAATTAAAGAAAATATCATATCATCTACCTTATCCTTGTGAGTCTAAAGTTTCATATCTAATATACATACCTTTTATAATAACTAAGAAAAACTATACTTACAACTATCTAACCTTCCACTACATCAAAGATCACAGAAGTTAACCCGAGTAAACAGGAAGTAAAAACAACATTCAAAGTCTAGAAATGACAGAGATGACATCTGGCTGCCTGGACAGTCACACAAAGTTTCTTTGTAACATTGGGGCATCCATCTTCAGCTTACGGTCTAGAGTTTCTGGCATACCTTCAGTGAAGCAGAAAATTTGAAGGACTGCTCTGCCCATTCTGACATAGTTTATCAGTTGCTTCTGCTTGTGTCTTGAAGGATGTCTGGCAGTTTTCTCTATGAGATTGGGCTTCCTAAGATTTTCAGGAGCTACACCCCAAAATCTCATCAGCCTGCCTATCTAAACATGAACTGAATACAGACAACAAAAATTTAGAAGCCAACCCCCAGTGGATCTAAGTAGCCTATATTACCTACACATCCATTAAACACACACACACACACACACACACACACACACACACACACACACACACTGCCCATTAAGCTTTCCTTTTTTTTTTTTTTTACCTCAATGGCTTTCCATCTGTTTATCCAGCCAAAGTCCTTCTATTTAAAACATTGTCATCAGCACTTCTATTGGGGGGGGGCTGCTTCTACTCCAAGAAATGCCACTTGACATTTTGTTTTTTATTTTAAAATATGTTCATTTAAGTGAAATTGGATTTTCAAGGTATTTATTATTGATGTTAAAATATATTTCAAAATTGTTCATATCAATAAAACTACCTAGAAAATAAAGTTTTATCAATGACCTTCAAGAATAACTCATTGATAATTTCTTTACTATATAATACTTTCATTGGGGATGTAAAAAATATGTAAGAGCTTTTATAATATTGCTTCAAAACTGTGCTTCTACAAGATTTTCCTCATGTGGTGCTTATTTAATCACATACAGTAATTTTCACCAATAAAAAAAAAATTTAGAAGCCAAGTAGATGTGGAAAGCTTACTTGGCCTCAACCTCAAACCTATATAAGAACTTCAGGTAACCAAGAATGCTGAGGGGAAGAAGGAGTCTTTTCAGGGAAGACCTCACAAAGAGCTTATCCAATACCAAGTGGCCAACATTGGCACTAACTCATACTAACTAATACTAACACAGCCGGTTATATAGGAATGTATAAATATTAATATATGCATTTAATAACAATTTTTTGTTAGCTGCCATGTGGGTGCTGGGAATCGAACCCAGGTCCTCTGGAAGAGCAGACAGTGCTCTTAACTGCTGAGCCATCTCTCCAGCCCCAGTTTTTTAAGCCCATGTATTTAAAAGAGAGAAAATAAGGGCATATGGGAGGGTTTAGAGAGAGAAAAGAGAATGGTAAGATAAAGTAATTTATGTAATAATCTTAAAATTAAAAGGAGAAAAATGTAATACAATTACTTTATGAAGTTATTTGGCTGCCACAGCAGTCACATTACCCAATTCTGTCCCATGGGAAAAAGTATTTTTTTAACTCATTCCTTCAGTAAATGTCAGTATAGCAACTGGTTTTATGTCAACTTGACACAAGATAGATTTACTTGAATGGAAGAAAACTCAGTTGAGAAATACTTCCACAAATTTTGGCTCTAAGGCATTTTCTTTTTTTGGTCCTTGATATATTTTACTATAAATAAAGTCTCATTTTTTATCCACGCATCCTCTCATTCTAAGTCCCTTCCCCCTCCCATCCTTCTCGGTCACTCTCTCTTCTCTCCATCTCCTTACCTCCTCCCCAGCAAGGGAAGGAGGTCTAAAGGTATTTTCATAATTATGATACTGATGGCAGAGGGCTCAGTGCATTGTAGGTGGTGCCATACCTGGACTGGTGGTGCTTGGTCCTATATGAAATCAGGCTGAGCAAGCTGAGAGGAACAATCTAGTAAGTAGCCTTTGCACAGATTCTCCTGCCTTCAGGGTCTTACCCAGCTTGAATTCCTGACCTGATTTCCTTTAAACTGAATAAATCTATTTTTACCCAACTTTGCCTTTATTATAGCACATTCTGATTATTGGGCAAAAGAATTTTTTCATATATTATAGAGTTGGAGTCTCCTTATGTCACTTTATTGATCAATAATTTTAGATAAAAAATATATTTATACTTTTTAAATAATAATTTTAAAATTTTAATTATTACATTTTGCCTCCCTTTCCTCTCTCTAGTCCTCTCAAATTAATATCTTCCATTTCTTCATTAATGTTATATACACGTGTAAATGCTTTCTTACATTTTCATAGTTTTGGTACATTTTCATTATGGTAGGGTACATGGAGGCACTCAGCCAGAGATGGTCACAGAGAGGTCATTGAGAATTCCATTTACGGTTCCACAGGCAGCAGGAAAAGAAAGAATGAGAATGGGTTGAACTTTGGAAAACCTCCAAAGTCCAACTCCATTGACACATTTCCTCCAACATGATCACACCTCTTAGTCCTTTCAAATAGTGCCACTCTCTAGTGACCAAGCAGTCAAATCTAAGAGCCCATTGGGGTCATTCTCATTTAAACCACCACAGTGGTAGATAAGTAACATGGTGTGGTAGAAGACCATCCACTAAGACATGAGGATATTCATGAACTCACTAACCTTCAGAAGTTGGATAGGTTTCCAGTACTAGAAGAAGTACTTTGCAAGGGCCGTAAGTCCCACTAGACAGCACTGGTTACCATCAAAACATAAATGCTACTATTACAACTTTAGGGATATCTGAATTGCTGTGGTTCATAGGCACTACATCTGGGTAGTATTACTGATTGTTTACTCCCAACCTTAGACACTTGTATAGTAATCCTCAGGGAGAAATTTTCAGGGTAGATCAGCTTGAATCCTTTGAGTCCTGTATCCAAAGTACATAATATCTTCAACAATACTTTCAGACTCCTCGAAGACAATTGAGGCATCAACAAAATCTATACTGTTTTGGGAGTCTCATAAATTACCATGGTCAACAATCTCAAATTTGTGGGTGGAAAGGGTATTCTCATGCAGAGCACTGTTTGTTTTCCTTTATATGGTCTATGGTTTGTAGGAGGAGACATTGTCAGCACAGACAATATAACTTAAAATATAGTTTTATGTATTAAAATACTATGACATTTTATTCATTTAACTGCCAATTTTCCTTTTTGTAATTATTGACTACTGTACAATTTAATTTTTTGACAACTGTGTTTTCTTGAAATGCTTTCTTTATACTATTTCACAGATCACAGTTTTCTCTTTATTTTCTCTACTCCCACAGTCTACTGCTTTTGAATTTTTTTGTGGTTGAGGAGAAGGTTTTTATTCTAGATATGAGCGAGAGTACAGCCAGCTACTGGGTCCTGTGAGGAGGTTGTGCAGGAGAGTGAAAGAGGAAGAGAGAGGCGAGGGCAGAGAGCCAAGAATACCAAGACTTGGCCCATATGGTACGGTTCCTTAGGAATTAGAAACTGGAGGAAGGGAAAAGAATCCAAAATTGGAGAGGTTTAGGGTAAAGGATTGATTTGGAAATTTTATAAAACATAAATGATTAATCAGCAATCTTTAATTTTATGTACTTTGCCCAGCAAGTATTACTTTCTGTTTTTCAGTTCATTTATTTGAATTTAAATCAAAACAAGGAATATGTTATTCTAAGTGTAAACTATGAGAAAGAGAAAAACATAGAATGATGATTTTCAAGGACTGAAAATAAAGCATGGTCAAAGAAACAGCAATACACTGTAGCAGTGTTGTTTTATGTGAAATGCTGCCTGCAGGATCCCATTTAATGGGTTGAGGCTGTTGCTCAAAGTGCCCAAGAGCTGTCTTGATAATGGGTTCGTTGCTATGGAAGCAAGTTCAATCTTAGAAACACTTAGCAGCCCCTTGAATAGATTTTAAAATCATTTTCCCCTGATTATTAGAAAAAATAATAGCCAAATAATTTAAAAATCTATAAATAGTAAAATAATCTGGAATCAATAAGTGAACACCATTTACTTTCCATAATTCAGCTTTGAGTAGAAAATAGAAGTCAGAATCTAACAGACTTTTTTGTCCCATAATAACCTTACCAATACCTAAGTCAGCCAAGTCTCTTTTGCATCATTTTCTACCCTGACAAATGTTAATGTTTGCTCAGCATGCTGCACCTGCCTTGAGCAAAGTCAGTATGATGCTTGGTTTGCTTCATTGGTAAATTGGCTCATTTTCAGAAAGTGCAAAAACAGACTACTCTTGCAGTGGTTTTGTAAAATCCTACTTACACTTGCTGCCTATATCAATCTTTATCTTTTGTATATTTTATTATAGAAATGCAAATATGGAATGTTATACTTTGCTGATCATAAATGAGATATATGTACATGATTCAAAACTAGAGTATTGCAATATATTTATAAGGTTACACTATAAAACTCAGTGTGTCTTCCTCATGATATGCCTGAAGAAGTATGCTTATCTATTTTTGCTCCAATTTATCTATATATTTTAAAAGTTATTTGGTGACTACTGTTGAGACTTATTGATTTATTTTTGTTTTGGGCTATTAAGTTTGTACTATTGTAGACATTTTTTCTGTCTCTCATCTTTCCATTTTACTTCATCTTAGTACAATATTTTCATAGTCACAGTTATTTACCTTTTGAACATGAGCCAAGTAGCTTAGTAAGATTAATTATTTCTTTTGTACTTCATAAATGACCCTCTCTCTTTTCATGTGTGTAGTTTCCACTACATTTTTCAAATAAATAGTGTTTTAAGAATGATATAAAAGTTTTCATATACCTATAATAGTAGCTGTAAGTTCATAATTAAACATCCTCATCTTTGAAATCTCTATGCTGTCTGATAACCTGTTCTGTTTCCATTTCATTCCCTGATGGGCCTTTTATTCTAATTTGGTCTGAAAATTCTCTAGTTACTTCCTGACTTCCAGATGTTGTCTTAGCCTACACTGAGGACATTGGCTTCCCTTCAGCTTTCTTTTGAATCTGTTGTGTGCTGTATCTACCTAATCATATTGAGATTTTTTTATATATTTTATTTAGTAACATCTAGTGACTCTAATAATGAGAATGAATATATCATATCCTTTTTCTACAATTACGTTTTGTATTTTGACAAATGCATACATTTATATGGTGTACTGCCATCACATACAGGCCTCATTGCTCTCATAGCTCTTCCACAGTGGTTAACCCTGTCATCTTCCTAAATAGTTCACATTCCACTTCCTTGTGTGTATATGTTCTCATCTTATGAATATCCAGCTGTTATAGGTTTTTGACTGAAATTACCATATCAAACCCAAAGAATAGTACTTTATAGCAGTCCTAACTATCCCATATCTCTTATAGTTTTCTTTACAATCATATACAGTGTCTTATGAACTTTTGAGGGGTAATATAGATGTTGTCTTTAAATATGAGCTCTAAAAGCTATTCTCAGCATCTCTGTGCTAGCATTAACACTACAAGAATAAGCCTGACCCAAACCAAAACTACCACTAGTCTATGCATATAAAATAAAGAAGTAAGCTTGACTACCTGTTCACTTAGTAAAATAACAGCTGTATATTACTCACTAGACTCTTTGGCCTCCATAGACACAGACTTTTTAGTAGTTTTAAGTATCAGATAAATATTCTTTTCTATGAAGCAATCCTTCTATCCAGTTAGAAGGTGGTTAGTTATCTCCTAAACATTCATGCACAATTGGGATTACCTTGTCTGATATAGTCTTCAACTGGTTAAGATCACTGGCGACTATTCCTCTTGCAGTCTGGCTTTTGGCACTATGGTTACTTCCAGCAGAGAAGAAGCTTCTAACTTTGTTCCAGCTTGACTTCTCTGTTTCCTAGATCCAAACTACACTGTATCTTTAGTAACATGGCTTTCATACTTATTTCTTGTGGGCACTCTAGTGATTTTGATAGCAATAATGTATAGTGTTTGGAAGATATTGGAGGCTCTCTGACCAATAATTTAAGAGGAAAAACTGCACATGTATCATGAGAATTTTCATTAAAAAGCTTTTGGCTTCTTAGAGCAACTTTTGTCATGCAGGATACCTTTAGTCAGACTTTTTTCTGTAAATGTATTTTAAGTTAGTTTGTAAACTAGTACATTTAAGTATGGTTTTAATGATTATATTGAATAGAACAATTTCTATAGAACTACATTTAAAAAAAAATTAGTATTAGCAATCCTAATCACTGAAAAAAATAAAAAAAGTTAATTTTGCATTTTCCAATTTCAAACTCTATGATACTTACTGCTGTATTATCATAAAGAAAGATTAGATGCCAACAGAATACACAGACAAGAAATGCAGCATTCCAAATAGGTTAGTATTATTTCAATGTGTATTTTGAGACAACTAAATATGAAAAGAACATTCTTTCAACAAATGGGATCAGGGAATATCCTATATTCACTGTAGAAATTGGATTTACAATATCTCACATCATATAAAGGAATAACTCAGAGAATCAAAGATTAAATATAAAAATTAAAATGATAAAATTCTGGTTTTATTTTATGTTGACAAACTTGATTCATTTTTGAGACTGTATTTTAAATGCTTTTGTCCTTCCCAAACCTCCCAAATACTTCTTCCCTCTCTCCTCCAAATTTATAGTTTTTTTTTCATCAATTGTTATTGCATAAATATATGTATTTATATACTATGTATATCCCTAACTACATAACTTGTTGAATCCATGCAATACTATTATCAGATATGTTTTTAGGGATGACCATTATAACATGAGGAACAATTTGAAATATGAATTGAATTTCAGTAACAGTAAAAATTTCTCTGCTTCAGAGAACAAAATTAACCTTGTACAGGCCAACCTACTTCTTCTATTGGCATGCTTAGCTATGTTGGAGATGAATACCAGATTGTATTTCCAAATTATTGTTGTCCAAAGAACTTTGACTTAGAATCCACTAAGTGAAAGATTGAGAGTAAGTTTGCAAAGGACAATTTGCTATGGGAAAGTTAACATACCAGACAGCATTGATAGGACAGATCTGACAAGAACTCTCAATGCTCAGGAAATTTCATAGTTGTCAGTGGACTGGAAATATATGTAGTTCTTACAAAGGGTAAAATGTCCAAATTCCTTCCACTTGAAGACTAAGAATAAAAAGAGGAAGACTATGGCACAATGTAGAGCCCAAATAGTGGGAGAAGCCCTCTAAAGGAATAGTCTAAGATGACCTGTCTATTGGTAAGTAGGGCAGTGAAGACTCCAAATACTAGTATGTCAGGGTGAATATTCAGTTTAAGCTACAGTACTGTTTCTCTTATGAACCTAGATGTTCTTACATTTGGTACATAGGTGGTTCAAATTACAATTTCCTCTTAGTGGCTTTTTTATGAGTATGTATTAATTTTTCCTATCTCTTCTAATTCATTTTAGTTTGAAGTATAGTTTTTCAGATACTAAAATGGCTCATGTAGATTTATTTACTTATAATATGTTTTTCACCCTGTGGCAATATTTATGCTTAATATTAAGGTATGTTTTCTTGCAGAGGCATGAATCCTGTTCTCACATTGAGTCTGCTAGGCTATGTCTTTTTATTGGGGAATTTAGACTATTGACGGTGGGAGCTGTCAACATTGAAAGCAATCAATGAGCAGTGTTTGTTGACTTCTGTTTGATTTTGTTTTGCTTTCATTTGATGAACAATCTTGGGATCATTTATTGCTTGTTTGTACTTGGGTGTGATTAAAGTCTTAAACCAAAAATTTCCATCTAGTATATTTTGAATGCTAAGGATAATTTGTAAATAGATATGCTTAAATTTGTTTTTGTCTTAGAAAGTCTTTTATTTTTTCCATTTATTGATTGAAATATCCTCCTGGGTAAGACATCACAAACCCAGAAAGATAAGCAGAGAATGTATTCACTCATTAGTGAACTTTGAACAAAAAAGCAAAGAACAAAGCATGTCAAAGCTGCAAACCACAAACACTGAACAGCATGGGATCTGAAACACCTTGGACCAGCATCTTGAATCCCACTCCCTCCAGAGGAACACCTGACCCAGTCTTGATGTTGGGGTGAGGAAAGTGTATCTGCCTGGAATGGATGCTGAACTCAGCCACCTTGGGATCTTGGAACCTCCTGCCCTTGTTGGGGAGGAGATAAATAGATGGGGAGAAGACTGAGTGATGGGAAGGGGTGGGAGGGGGAAGGGAGTTTGAACAAGGGTATATATTCTAACATGTCTGCCATGTTACTTGTTTTTTTTTTCTCTGCAGCTTTTAATATTCTTTCTTTCTTCTGTTAGTTTAGTATTTTTATTATTATGTGCATGGGGATATTTCTTTTCTGTTCCAGACTATTTGATGTTCTCTATGCTTCTTCAGCCTTGATAGGCATCTTTTTCCTTAGGTTGCAGGAATTATCTTGTATGATTTTGTTGGAAACATTTTTGTGCCTTTGGTCAGGGTTTCTCCTTCTTCCTGTATCCCTATTATTTTTTGATTTCATCTTCTTATGATATCCCAGATTTCCTGAATGTTTTGTGTCAGAAGTTTTTTTAATTTAACATTTAACTGAAATACACATTTTTCCTATCTTATATTCAATGCCTGAGAGGTTTTCTCTGTTCAATCTCTTAAAATATTTAGGTACTTTGAGTATTTTGGCAGGTACATTGAAATAGAGGAAAGATTTTTTATTGAATTAAAATGTTATTTGATGAAATTTTAGCTTTTGTATTATAGAAATTAATTTCCTACTAAGTAAGTAGAAACTAATGGTTTTGGAGTTTTTTGTTGTTGTTGTTTGTTTTTGGGGGTTTTTGTTTTTTTTTGTTTTGTTTTCTTTTTTACCTATTGTCACAAAATGTTAGTTCTAACATAGAATCTCAATATATTTTTATTTTAAACATGTTCTGAAGGTAAGGGATATTAGACATTTTTCATATTGATTAGAGATTTGTACATCATCCATGGGAACTGTTTATTTCTTTAGTCCATTTATTGAATGGTTTACTTGATGTGTAGGGATACAGTCTTTTGTACTGTAATGTATGCCATATATTAATCTGCTAAAATATATTTAGTAAAAACCTATTTTTATGTAGGTTTGGTTTTGTTGCTAATATTCCCCTGCCCCCGATTATGACCTATTAATTTATTCCTCTCATCTTATTTGTCTATTTTTTTCCTTGCTGTCTGAGCTACTGGAGTCTTTTAAAAAAACTGTTGCTTTTGTCTTTTTACTCATACATTCTGCTGACAAGTGTATTCTTACACTTCTGTTCTAAAACTTACACCAAGATTTTTGACACATTTTGAATTATTTTATAGCACAGGAAATCAGGATTACATTTTATTCTCATACATATAGTCATCTAGTTTCTTATCTCTTCAATAGGCTGTCTTTATGTTTTGCTCAAAAATTGGGTGTCTATACATGTATTGATTAATTAGGGGTCCTCTGTTCTATTCCATAGATAGATAGATAGATAGATAGATAGATAGATAGATAGTTTGCTTTTATGCAATCTTCATTCTATGTTTTCATCTTTAAGAGATTTCATTTAATTTTTTTACATACCAACCACTCTTTTCCCTCCATTCCCTCTTCCCAGTCACCCCCAGCTTTCCCTCACTCCATTCCCCCATCCTCTACTCATAGAGGGTTAAAGGCTCACAAGGGCATTCAGTACAGTCTGATATCTCAAGTTGCAGTAGGACCAAGCCCCCCTCTCCATTATCAATGCTAAGAATGGTGTTCCTCTATAGGGCACAGACTCCAGAAGCCAGCTTATGCATTGTGGATAAATTCTGGTCACACATATATAGGCCCCACAAACTGCACTAAATACACAACTGACATCCACATTCAGAGGGCCTAGTACATAGCCCATGAAGGTTCTCCAGCCATCAGTTCAGACTTAGTAAGCTATCAATAGCATAGGTCAGCTGTCTCTGTGGGTCTCTTCATCATGACCTTGACCCCTTGGTTCAAATAATACTTCTCCCTCTCTTCAGCTGGATCTCAGCATCTACTTCCATCAGTTGCTAGATGAAAGTTCTTGGATGATAATTAAGGGAGTCATCAATTAGATTACTGAGAAACTCCAGTTCAGGCTTCCTCACTACTATTGCTTGGAGCCTTAGCTGGGGTCATGTTTGTGTAATATTGGATATTTCCTTCACACCAGGTTTCTCTCTAACTCCACAATGGCTCCCTGTATTATGATGTCTGTTTTGTTATTCTCACTCTCTGTCCCTTCCTCAGCTCAATCATCTCATTGCTGAATGATCTATCCTCACCTCCCCTCAGCCCACTATAGTCACAAATTACTCAGGAGACCTTATCTATTTCTCCTTCCCCAGGAGATCCATGAAAGTCTCTCTTAGGTCCTTTGTTTTACATAGCTGCTCGGGGGTTGTGAATTGTAGCCTAGTTGTTCTTTGCTTTATGTCTAAAATTTAGTTATGAGTGAGTACATACTGTATTTGTCTTGATGGATCTGTGTTACCTCACTCAGGATGGTTTCATCTAGTTCTGTCCATTTGCCTACAAATTAAAGGATGTTAGGTTTTTTTTGTTTTGTTTTGTTTTTTCTGATTTGTTTTGTTTTCTGCTGAGTAGTACTCCATTGCATAAACTTACCATACTTTTTTATCCATTTTTTATTCTATTTTCTTTAGTTTTTTTTGTTCATTTGGTTGCTTTATTTGCCTCTTTTTCACAGTATGAGTCAGAAGTTCTTAGTATAATTTGAAATCAGACAATATGATATAATCTGAAATTTTAATTGACAAGGAGACCTTTGGCTATTCACAATCTTGTGCAATTCCACAAGAATTTTAGGATTGATCCTTTTCAGCTCTCTGAAGAATATTGTTGGAATTGAATGGATTTTATTGATTCTCTAGATTGATCTTGGCAATACCTAGTTAACTTTTGTTGTTATGATAAAACAATGATAAACATAATGAGTAAAGAAGAGATTTTTTAACTTATTTTTCTAAATCACAATCTATCATTATGATAAATCAGGGTAAAATCTCAAGCAGAAACCAGTGAAGAAATCAGTGGAGGAAGCAACACTCCATACTGGCTACTTGCTGGCTTACTCACATTTTCTTACACAACCTAGAAGTCTCTGTCTAGGGATGGAACAGTTCATATTAGGCTGAACCCTTCTACAATATTTATCAATCAAGACAACATCCCACAGTCATATCTACATGCCAGTCTGATTGAGGAAATTCCTAACTGAGATTTGCTTTTTCCAAGATGACTCTACATTGGACCAACTTGATAATAAAAATTAAGTAGGAGAACACTCCTTGTAATCTTCACATCCAAACATATGACAGTTAAACTTTAACTTTTCCTTTAATGGTCACATGATCTCATGTTAATATAATAATTTAAAATATAGTGAAACTTCAAAAATCCTCCAGGCTTTAAAATGGTTTTTAAAATCTAAAATTCTGTCATCTTAAAAATCTTAATCTCTTAACTGGTTTTACATGAACATAGCATCAAGTTATATAGTTATTACTATATATTATCCCAAAAGTAAAGATCTGATGCATAAAATCAATCAAAAGCAAAATCTAGTGGTGTAAATCTCATCCTATAACTCATTGTCTAGCATCTGAAATTTACTCATTATCTTCTGTGCTCCAAACCTGTTACCCAGTCTCATTTCTTCATTTTTTTCATCTAATTTTCATATATTATGTTTTAGGATCAGGCAAGCTCCACTTCACATCTACTACTGTTCTAGGCATGTCTAGAAACCGTCACTTCATCTTCCCCAGGAACCTCTCCTATCCTTTCTTCTTGGATTCCAACCTGTTAGCAAGGTGATGAGCCTTAGCCATTCTCCTTGACATATCTTCAGTCTTAAATTCCTCATGTCTAAAAAATTAGTAGCACAAAGGAGACTTTTACACATTATTTACCACATTCTTCTGCCAAGCTTATGTTGAGATTTGGTCCATCTTGTACCACAGCTCACATCTAAGCCCCAAGAAAATACTCTTTTACTGCCCTAGTGAAATGAGGAAGTTTTACTCATTTCATTTTAGTTAAGCTAATTCTTCAGCCATGGCAGGATAGCACTCATTGCTTCAGTAAAGCACAGAAGATTTTGTGGTGGAATGTTCTCTGTTTGCTGTAAATAAAGGACTGTTTTGGCCTATGTACAGCACTGTAGAAGTGGGTGGAGAATCAGAGGACAGACAGGTAGAAGGAGGATGGAGTTAGTCTCCATCCAACCCCCGAAGAAGAGTAATGTAACAAATCCAGGTGAGCTGCGGGACGGGCCATATGGCAGATAGATTAAAAGAAATGGGTTGAATTAATATGAAAGAGCTAGCTAGTAATGTACATGAGACATGGGCCAAACAGCATGAAGTTAATGTAAGTGTCTGATTCATTTTTGTGGGGGACAAAGGCCTCCCCGGGCCAGGTTCCAAACCTCGGCTCCAAACGGGCCAGGAAGCCATCTACAAGATTTCACTTCCACATATTGCTAATCCAAAATATCACACATATGATCTGGATAGTCTTTGCTTCCCCTTGGAACTTCATAAGCCCAAGTCTCCATTGTCTGCTTTTTTCTCAGCATTATTATATCCCAAGCTCATTAAGCTCTGAGCATTCGATATATAAAGCATAATAGAATAATTATGTGAATTAGTTGTCACCTTTTGAAGAAGTGTTTGGTAGAATGATAGGCCTGCTCAAATAAATCATATGTATAATGTTGACAATAAATATTTTTGTTTGTTTTTTTGTTTTCACTAAATAATTTCGGCAAAAAATCTTTATAGACTAACAATATGCTTTAAAAAGTTGTTCTAATTTCTTAGAAAATATGTAAGAATAGTAAAATATCAATTATTACAATAATTGTTATATTATTCTGGCTTCAAGACATAAATACCTTCATAATGTATCTAAGAAATCTACATGATTAATTATATTATTTTTCTAAACAAAAGAATATAGTACTAGTGTTCTGACCAAAAATAAAAACTAGTACAAAGAAATAAATTACTTTTTAAATAATATATCTTTCATTTTTATTTGCTCCGTATAAACACAGTTGAGTATAAAAAATATGGTAGACTAATTTAATATTAATTAATGATGAGCATTAAAGCTTACATAGGCTAAATAATGTGCCAATAGAAGATCATTCATAGTAGCAAAAGAGTTCATGTAAGTAGTTTGGCTAATAGCATCCAAATTAATTATCACAGAATGAATGTTAGCATTTTACCAGTTAAATATTTTATTATGATATTTTAGATTATTAAACACCTTCAAGAGAATACTTTCACTTCATTTTCATAATTTATAGAGATTAAATGTGAGGAATACATTTTTTTTAGATCAGTGGGTAATTGAGGAAATTAGCCTCTAATCTAAAAATTTAATTTTCCTTCTCAACTGCCTTTTACTTGGCTGTTTCACAGCCTAAATTAATTTTTTAAAATATTATTTAAGAGGGAACATGAAATGCTAAATTCACTATAAAATGTTATTAACTGGTCCTCTGAGATTTCAAATATGGGAAAAAAAGAATTTCAGTCATCTGTTTTATTTGTTACTTTTAATAACTGAAAATAGAGAAAATATACAAGTTGTTCTGATTATGAATGAAACTAATATTTTATCTCTGTCTCATTTCCTTCTGCATTTACAAAAAACTTAAGGCAGACCTTTGGATGATATTTACTTTATGTTTGTTGTAGGGGTTTTTTTTAACTGTAAATATCTCTTTATAATCTAGTGCTATTCACAAGTGTATAAGAAGATACAGGTAAGTTCTACATATTCTGAATTTATGGCTGACGAAAATGACAAATATTCATAGGATTTGAATATTAAGTAAGAACTTGAATGTAGTACAGATACATTCTTGACAAATAAATTGACATAATCCTTACTTTATCAGGCTGACAGAAAATCAGTTACAATGCTTTCTCTCCCCCAGAGGCATAAGCGAGAATGGGGCAGAAGACTGTTTGCCAAATATAAAACTCTCATGTTTTCTGTTTTATTTTCTTTCCTCTCAGTACTGCTTCCCATCATTTAAAACAACAGACACTCTTAAGCCTCTTGAGTGCTTGTGTTCTGATGATTCCTGCCTCTCTAGCTTTCAGAGCTATTTACTGATGCAAGGTGTCCGTGCTCACTAGAGACAGCTCCATTGAGCACTCTGCTCTCCACCCACTGCTCCTTCAACAAATTTTCCTGGCTCACCCTGCCTGTTTCTACCTTGCTTCTTTTGCTGCAACTCTGTTCGTAGACTTTTCCTTCTCCTCCAGATCAAGTCAACATTTTTCCAATACTAAAACTCTGACAGTAACAATGACACCAGGTAGACACTGTCCTCATACTGGATAAAGTTCCTAAAGCAAGAATTTAAAGGGCTGTTTGTTTGTTTATTGAAAACAAGTCCTTTTTCCCCATGTATCACCTTGCTCGCCCTCTCTTACCCCTTCCAATCCCTCCCTGTCTGCCTACCGTCTCCCTTCTCCCCATACCTCCATCCCCTCCCCTAAAAGGGCAAGATGTCTCAAGGTGGATCAAGTCAGTTTCCACTCCAGACATGTGCGATTTTCTCGTCCTAATGTCATGACTGGGTTAAATGTTCCTCTCGGGAGAATGGGCTCTGAAGTGCCAGTTCATGCACTTCAGAGCCCATAGAAACACAGTCTAATCTCTCTCCTCGAGGCTCCATACACCGTCCATGTTAGTAGACAGCTGCCTATCCTTGAAGGGCCTAGTTCCTTTTCTTGGAGTGGCTATTCTTAATTCAGTGTGCTTCAGCCAGTCATCACTGCTAAAGTTTTCCTCATAAGCCCTAACCCCTTGCTAACACAGACTCTTCTCCCCTGCTCTCAGCTGGACCAGGAGCTCAGTCCAGTGCTCAGCCATGGAACTCTGCCTCCACCTCTATTCACTGTTGAATGTAAGTTCTGTGATGGCACTTGTGGTGTCTATTCCTTTGATTATAGGGGAAGTCTTGGCTAGGCAACACCTTCACTATTTGTTGTCGACCTAGGCAGGGGCATCCTGTGAGTTCCTGTAGGTGACCCTAGCACCTGAACTTTTTCCAACCACACATTGACTTCCTTTATTAAGATCTCCATTTCTTTTTCCTCCCTCCTTGTTGCTCCTCTTACTCAGTCCTCCCTTTCTATCATGATTTGTTCCCACTATTCTTGGTTGCAACTCCTTATGCTCTCAGTTAGCTAAGGAGATATTCTCTCCTCTATTTTTTCTTCCTTGGGAAATCCTTGGAAATCTCTCTAAAAATACTTCAGGTCCCAAGCTTGTCAGGGGTTGAGTTTTGCAGCTTAGATGTTCATAGCTTCTTTTTTTTTGGTCTAAAGACCACCAATGAGTGAGTACATCCCATGCTTATCTTTCTGGGCTTGTGATACCTTGCTCAAGAGGATATTCTCCAAATCCATCCATATGCCTGCAAATTTTAGGTTGTCATTTTTTTTCTTTTTTACTACTGAGTAGTACTCCATTGTGTAAATGTACCACAGTTTGTTAATCTGTTCTTCAGTTGAGGAGCATCTAGGTTTTTTCCAGGTTCTTGCTATTAGGAACAATGCTGCTATCTATGAACATAGTTGATCTAATGTGTTTGGAGTACAAATTTGAGTCCTTGGTTATGTGCCCAATATTGCTATTGCTGGGTCCTTGGGGAGATTGAATCCCAGTTTTCTGAGATCCCACTATACTGCATTCCAGAGTGGCTGTACCAGTTTACACTCCACCAACAATGGAATAGTGTTCCTCTTGTTCCGCAAGCGCTCCAGCATAGACTGTTCCCTATGATTTTGATCTTAGCCATTCTGACAGGTTTAAGGAGGGATCTCCAAGTTGTTTTGATTTGCATTTCTCTGATGGCTAAAGATGTTGAACAATTTTTAAGTGCCTTTCAGCCATTTGTAATTCTTCTGCTGAGAACTCTCATTTTAGTTCTGAACCTCATTTTTTAATTGGGTTATTTAGAGTTTTGAGCTCTAGTTTCTTGAGTTCTCTATATATTTTAGAAATCAGTCCTCTGTCCATTGTGGGGTTGGTGAAGATCTTTTCCCATTCTGTAGGCTATCATATTGTCTTATTGACAGTGTCCTTGGCCTTACAGAAACTTCTAAGTTTCAGGAGGTCCCACTTACTAATTGTTATTCTTAGTGTCTGTGCTATTGGTATTACATTTAGGCTGTCGTCACCTGTGCCAATGTTTTGGAGGGTATTTCCCACTTACTTTTCTATCAAGTTCAGTGTCACTGGGTTTATATTGATGTCTTTGATCCACTTGGATTTAAGTTTTGTGCAAGGTGATAGCTTTGTATCTATTTGCATTCTTCTACATACTACCATGTGGTGGGACTGTTCTCTGTAGGCAATTCTGGAAATAAAGAGCTGTTTTGGTCTGTGTAGAGCACCATAGAAGTGGGTGGAAAAATCAGAGTCAAGATAGGTAGAAAGAGGGCAGAATCAGTCAGACTCCAAACAGCTTCCTAAGAAGCATGTAGGACCCAGGTGAGCTAAGGGCCATGGGTCAACAAGTCTTTTCTATGCCAGTACTAGGCTGTTTTTATTACTATAGCTATATAGTATAGTTTGAAGTCCAGGATAGTGATGCTACCTGATGTTCTGTTATTGAGCAGGATTGTTTTGCTGATCCTGGCTTTCCAGCTATTCCATATGAAGTTGAGTATTATTCTTTCAAAGTCTATAAAAAATTGTTTTGGGATTCTTATGGGTATGACATTAAATCTGTAAATTGCTTTTGATAAAACTGCCAGTTTTACTATGTTGATCCTACCTATCCAGGAGCATGGGAGATCTTTCCATTTTCTGATATCCTCTTTAATTTCTTTCTTTAGTTACTTAAAGTTTTTGCTGAAGAGGCTGCTACTTGTTTGGTTAGAGTTACACCAAGATATTTAATGCTATTTGCACCTATTATAAAAGATGATGTTTCTCCAATTTCTTTCTCAGCCCTTTTATCTTTAGTGTATATTAGGGCTATTGATATTTTTGAATTCATCTTGTACCCTGCTACATTTCTAAAGGTGTTTATGAGATGCAGGAGTTCCCTGATAGAACTTTGTGGGTCACTTATGTATATAATCATATCATCTGCAAATCGAGATAGTTTCACTTCTTTTCCAAATTGGATCCCCTTAATCTATTTTATTCTCTTATTACTTTAGCTAAAACTTTGAGAACTATATTGAATAGATAAGGGGAGAGGGGACAGCTGTGTCTAGTTCCTGATTTTACTGGGATTGCTTTGAGTTTTTCTCCATTTAGTTTGATGTTGACTGTCTGTTTGCTTTATATCTCCTTCATTATATTTAGGTATTTTCCCTGTATGCCTGACCTTTCCAGGACTTTAACCATGAATGAGTGTTGGATTTTGTCAATGGCTTTTCTGCATCTAATGAGATGATCATGTAGTTTTTTTTCTTTCAATTTGTTTATATAATAGATGATATTCACACTTTTTTGTATATTAAAACATCCCTGCATCTCAGGGATGAAGCCTACTTGATCGTGGTGGGTGAATTTTTTGATATGTTGTTGGATTCGGTTTTCCAGAATTTTATTGAGAATTTTACACCAATGTTTATGAGGAAATTTGGTCTGTAATTCTCTTTCTTTATTGTGTTTTTGTGTGGCTTATGTAACAGGGTTATTGTGGCCTCATAAAAAGAGTTTAGCAATATTTCTTCTGTTTCTACTTTATGGAACAGTTTGAGGCGCATTGGTATTAATTCTTCTTTGAATGTCTTATAGCATTCTGCACTGAAACCATCTGGGCCAGGGCTTTTTTTTTACTTTCAGAGACTTTCAATGACAGCTTCAATTTCCTTTGGGTTATAGGTCTGTTTAGCTCTTTAATCTGATCTTGATTTAATTGTGGTAAGTAGTACCTGTCCAGAAAGCTGTTCATTTCTTCTAGCTTTTCCATTTTTGTGGAGTACAGATTATCAATGTATGACCTGATAATTCTCTGGATTTCCTGGGTATCTGTTGTATGTATTCTTGCACTGATATCTGCCCATTGTTTCCTCAATTCACTCTTGGTCAGCTCTTGGGCTGCTTTTAGTCAGTTGTTGGTCCAGGGGCTCTTAGTCAGTTGTGTGTCCAGAGGGTTGGCTGGTCCAGTGCAGTTGCAGATTTGGGCAGGCAGTGGTCTGTGGAGGCTGTGCTTTGGCTCTGCTTGCCCTCTTAGCTGTGTGTTCAGGTGCTCCGCTGCTCCTGTGCAGTGAAGTGTGATGAAGCCAACTGTGTCCTGCCTGTCTAGGGGGTGGCTCACGGAAGCTGCTGCGCCCCATCTCCAGGCCTGGGTTTGGAGAGCAGAAGTCTCCCCTTGGCCTGTGGGAGGGATGATCCTCACCTCTCACCTCCTAGCTATGTGCCCAGGGCAGGGCTGTGTATTTCTATGAGATAGTTAAAAGGTAGGAAGTGTTAGTATCTCTAAAATTACCTTGTTGAGAATAAAAGCTGAAAAGATTGTAGATATCATTCTGTGAGTCAGGGGTATTTAAATCTTGGTCTCTTAATTCCAATCTTTTTATTTTACTTTATTATTTTGTGAATTTTCTATATGCATTTGATTCATCTGCATTGAATACTTGTATATCTTTCTTTACAGTTTTATTTTTTCAGTACCCTGAAAGACTCATATATACCCCAGTTTTCCAGAGACCACTAAAGAATACTAAGCAATCTTTCTTATCCTCTGTTATACTCATGATAGAATAAAACATGATTTCATTATTTTTTATGGCTGAATTAAACTCTATTACAGAAATAATTCTTTTACTAACTAAGAAAATTTAAGCTCATTCTTTAAAATATGTTGGTATGTCATTTCACTTCTCAAATCTTAACAAGTGAAAGTGAATTCATTTGTGTATTCATAAATTCCACTGTACAGTCAGACCTAGTGTAACTGGGAGCTTCATCTATGAGTGAAGACAGTTTCAAAGAAGAGAGAATGCTGCTTGATGAAGAAAATGGAAAATCCTGTCAAATAAATAAAATGGGAAAATAGGATGGAGAGAAAATAACACAATCAACTCAAAGGCCAAGCCAGACATGAGGATCTTCCCAGGAGTACAAAGATGTCTAGTGTTATGTATGTTTAAATGTCCTACACATTGAATAGAGCAAGTCAAATCTTATCATAACACATTTGAAATACTGGCATGAACAGAGTGCCAGAGTGCAAAATTATGAAATGGGTTTCTCTAAAGAAGGGGAGCATTAAAAAGACAAGAATATGGAGCAAAATAAGTGAAGATGATAAGGAGTAATGGTGAATGAATAATTTAGCCCTAGGAAGACCACTTAGAAAGCTGTAAAAGTACTATCCATGTGAAATATTTGAACCTGGGGCTTGAACATAAAGTGGAAAAGAATAAAGGAAGAAAAATAAAAATATGCATGTGATATGTGCAATCAGTGTGACTAATAAACCTTTCTTAAGTAGAGATGGAAACAGCTCACTTGGGAATTGATACTTACAGAAACCTGAATATATAGTCTATTCTTTGTTTTGTAGATTGAAAACTTTATGTCCTAGAGGAGGTAAGTGCTTCCACTTTGAGATAATACTAAAAATATCTCTATTTATGTGTTCACTAATATATAATGAAGGTGTACTTCTCTTGCAGAATATCATTAAGTGGAACATGACCTCTGGTGCAGAGAGGTTTATGGAAGCTATTTGAACCACTGAGAAAAGTATAAGCCAAAGAATTAACAGATCTAAACAGTACAAATACAATAGCACCCATACAACCTTATACAACTTTATCAAATAAACTTATGGATTTTGCTTTCAGATCCCAGAAAACAACATGAGGTGAACAGAAGAGCAACTAGGCCCTGAATCACTCTGCAGAGCTTGACATGCATGTACTAGTGACACATAGCAGGGAAATGATTTTCTTGCTGAAAATGATAAAGAAATTCTAAGCTAATTATTAGGACTCCCAGACTAGAACAACTTGATTATATGGAAAAATATGCAAGATTTTAAGTTCTTATGAGAGGAAAGATGTTTTTCAAGAATAAGAACTGTATCAGAACTTGAATGTATTTATCTAGTTATAATTTATTTTCCAAAATATAACACAATTTTATAAGGGCTCAAACCATGAAAAATTTTGCCCACATTTTGCATACTTACAGTTTTTGCTTTGTAATAAGTACATAATAGATACTCATGGAATCAATGAAGTCTTAGTTGATTTATTAAATATTTGAGTCAGAAAATTCTTTGATCCTACCCTTTTTGCTACTGCTGTTTGTTTGGTTTATAGGAAAATTTAAACACAAAGTCTCACTTAGCAACTCAGGTTATCCTAGAATCTACCATACTGTACAAGATGGCTTGGCACTAGCTCCTATATCAGCCTTCAAATTCTCAAATTACATACACATGCCATCCTACCTGGTTTGGAAATACACATTTTGAAAGTCAATTATAACTTAAGGACTAAATGAATGAACAAAGTACAAATACAAAATACATTTATCATTAATTTCTCAAATTATAAAAATTCAAATTTTTTGTTAATCATAAAATGCCAATAGCACCTGACATTTGCTTGCCCAGTCTTCTTCCCTCTATTGTACTTAATGCTTAATGTGGGATAGCTTTGTGTGTGGTTTTCTAACCATGTTACATGGGGTAATTGATATCACATAGAACCCTAGAGATTCTTTAGACTAATGTTCAATCTTCATCCTTGTCTAAAAGTACTTCTTTGCATTATGTCCTGGAAAAAATGTTCCACAATGTAATTAGTGTAATTGATTTTTATACTTTTATCTCCAACTATCAGTTAAAGTTAGAAAATAAATTGGCAAACAGTATTTATTATTGAAAAGAAGTTCTCATAACTACACTCTGAGTGACCTCCTTCAGTAAGCTTATATTTTAAGGATAATTTCTTTTTTTGCATTTAAAAAATATAATTATTTCTTCCAGTTTTGTATTATTTTGCAATCATTACATGCTAGAGCACATTTTAAAGAAGCTATTTTTGTATATTACATGGTTCTAAGAATATGTGTGAAAAATGTGTAACTAATTGATAACTATAAACTGTATTCACTTGGAGGCTGGGTTTATAATTCAGTGGACAAAGTGGTTGTCATGTAAAGATGAGGACCCTCAAGGTTTTAATTTCAAATGAATCTTTGGTGGTTTGTGTTTATAACCTCAGTGTAGGGTAGGAAGTCAGGAGGGTCTCTGAATCTCATTGGCCAGCTAATCTAGTGACTGACTTTGTCACAAAATATAAGGTAGCACCTAAGAAAAGGTATTTGAGATTAATTTTTGAGCTACAAACACACAAATAATACACACACATCAAAATGAAACCAAATTTTTTGGAAATTCTCAAACCTAGTTGTCACTTTAATTGACTGAGAAGGTAGAGCCTACATACATTTTCATGATGCTAGAAATGGTTCTCTGTCAAACAAGAAGTCATTACAAGAAAACCTATCTGCTTATTATTATATGAAATCTATAGGTTACTAAGAGAAAGAGAAGTGGAATCTTGAATTCAGGTATCTTCATTCTCTTCATGTCTGTAGTTGTAATATTTGAACAATATATGGCTCAGCAAATATCCTAGAAAAATCAAGCAGCCCTACTTTATGTTTACCACAGTTTTGAAGTGTCTTACTATCTACTTCAGGTTTCTTGGTTATTATTTCTGGCATTATCATGTTGACATCATTTTTAAGGTTAATCTGGTTTTATTTTAGAGAAAGGAAATATGCTTCAAGAAAATTATTCTTTCCTTTTTTTTCTTCCTTCCTTCCTTTCTTTTTTGGAAATTACAAGGTAGTTTATTATTTTCCTACCTTCCATTCCTCTCAGTTCCTCTCCACATTCTTTCCTATCCCTATCCACTCCTTTTCTGCCCCATGAGAAAAGAACAGGCTTTTAAGATATAACAATCAAACAATAACAAATAAAATATAAGATATAACAAAATTCATCACATCAAAGCTAGAAAAGGCAATCAAACAAAAGACAATGAGCTCAAAGATTAGGAATAAGAATCAGAAACCCACTTGTTTACACACTTGGGAATCCCATAAAAATACTAAGCTGAATACTCTCTACAACTATATCTATATCTATGCATGTATATATATACACATATATATAGTAGCTTCCCCCCCCCCACACACACACACATACCTGGAAGACCTGGTGTATATCCTCGTCAGCACTGTGCTTGCAGTTTCTGTCTCTGTGAGTTCATATGAGTCTTGCTCTTCTGGTGTTCTTCATCTCCTCTGTCTCTTACACTCTTTTCACATCCTTTCCTTCAGGGTTTCCTGAACTCTGAGGGTAAGGATTGTATGGAAACATCCTATTTAAAGCTCTGTTTTTCATTCTCTCTCTCTCTCTCTCTCTCTCTCTCTCTCTCTCTCTCTCTCTCTCTCTGTAATATCTGGATGTGGGTGCTGTATTGTTCCTATCTGCTACATGAGGAAGATTTCTGATAATGACTTAATAAAGGCACTGGCTTATAGATATTGCAGAATATAATTCCAAATTACTCTTATTACTAATTTTTTTTAAAGACCAGTAGTATTTTTAAATTCTAGATCTCTAGACTACCTATGATCTGGCTATTGATCACATAGGCAGTGTCAAGTGTGGGTTTCATCTGGTGGAGTGAGCCTTATGTCAAATCAGGCATTTATTGGTTACTCCCACAAGCTTTATTTCACCATTGCCCTATCATATCTTTTAGGCATAACAGCATTATAGAATAAAAGTTTCATAACTGTTTGGTGTCTATGTTTTTCTTTTGCTGTCCTATAAAGTACCTCTCTGTACCAAAGACATTAGAACATTGAGTGTATAGCATCCAGATCAACATCTCCATGTTCAATTACATATGTAGACAGTGTCTTCAGCCATGGTACCTTGCTGATTTACTATATTGATAATATATTCTGCAATAAAGATGTAGAGTGCCTTCAGCAATAGAGTTTTACCATCTAGTACTCTAGGAAATGAAGGTTAACTACATATCCTGTAGAGTTTATGTGGTATCTACGGCTTTCTGTTCAACAACTCCTATGGAGTTTCACATATCTAAAATTAGAGTTTTGTTTTTTAACAATTCCTGGTATGTAGGATCAACATGCATCCATATATATTACTCCCATTTGAGTTTATAAGTGTGGGTTTTCATGTGACCTTTTTATACATTCTTAGTTTTGGTTCATCTTCTCCCTGAACCTCATCTTCTCCCTCAAGCACATTGATAATTGATTAATAGTAGAAATTTGCTTTATTCATCAAAATCCTACTGGGAAACAGTGAGATCACTCTCTGACATTTATCTTACTTTGTCATTTTTTTTAAAAAGTGGGGTTTTTTTGGTTCTCTATGATGAATGTTTTTTATTTTTCTGCTTTATTTGAAAATTTTTGCAACTATAGATGGGGACATCCTCTTTAGTTTCTGCTTTTGAATCACTTTAACTGGATAGTGTAATTTCAATGTGTTTCTTAAAAATTATGAAGGTTGACTAATTAATTCATCATAAATTGCATTTTTTGGAAAAGATTTCTGAATTTATCTTCTACTGTTTTTTTCCAATTCATTGTGAGACAGCAGTAATTACAAAGTACAATAACAGATAAAGAATATGACATCTTAGATGATTAAATTTTTGAGTGAATCTGCATCTTTTTCTCTGCTTTCTACACTCTAGTTATACTATATTCATAGTGATGCAGATATTCATCTTTATATGCATACTTATATATATTAATGTGTGTATATAGTCATTTGAGAAACAAAGTCTGATCACAAGAATCTTATACCTTATTTTCTCAGATGACTCTCACTTTTAATCATAGATTATATATGAATAAATTACACTGCTTTCTTCTGAATAATAATTGCATTACATAAATAATTATTTCATAGGAAAAGAATGTCACATAATATTATTTAGTTTTGTATTGTGATATGAATTATCCAAGAGAATATAATTTTATAGAAAGGAGAAATTAGGGGACTGGATTGAACTTTAAAATACTAATTTTCTGCCTAACTTCACTTGTTACCCTTATAAATAATAATTTAGATGAAAGAAAAGTTAAAGAGTTCACTATAGTTATAGTTTCTTATTGAAAGTTTGATATGAAAAAGGTTCAAGATATTTAGCCCCCAACTCAGAGAGAAACACTGTTGAAACACCAAAACACAAAACAAACAAACAAAAAATTCTTCTAAATTCAACTTAATTCTTCTAAATCATATCCTAGTAAATACAATAACTACTTCAGGAGATGATGTTGCAAAAAAACAATTGTAGGATGTAATAGAAATGATTGCAATAAAATTACAAATAAGGATGATTTATAAATTCTCTACCACACATACAAAAACAAAGAAACTTTCCAGGCAGTGGTGGCACATGCCTTTAATTAAAGCACTTGGGAGACAGAGGCAAGTGGATCTTTATGAGTTCAAAGTAAACCTGGTCTACAGAGCTAGTTCCAAGACTACACAGAGAAACCCTATCTTGTTAAACAAAACAAAAACAAAAACAAAGAGAATTAATAAAACTTTAGAGTTTTATTTCATAACTTTTTCTGTTGATTTGTACATGTATATATACTCTATTTGATGAGTACAATAGTGATTAAACTGTACATTAAGGAAGTACCCAGTGACTAGTTTCTAACAGGAACAATGAATTCATAACCAGTATATCTCTCAGGTGTACATGGATACTAAGATACTCAATTGCTTTTATTGAGTAAGAAAATATATAGTATATGAACTCTGACTATATGTTTTAGGAAAGGAACAAGCAGTATAATGATATATTTTGACATGAAAATATCACTCCTCTCGACACTTTCAAACAAAAAAAAAAAAAAAAGGAAGAACACTTAAAGCAAATTTAGAGCAGTCTACTGACAGTTCAGGAACAGAATGACTTACCAGTCTTCTGAAAGAGTAAAATGATATTGTGTGAACATGTTTTATAGGTATTCATATTCAATCTGCAGTTTTTGTAGAATCAATCTTTAGGAATTACTTCCAAGAAGATACAGGCAAGCTGGTGAGTGAGGCATGAAATGAGAACCCCACCTAAGAAGACTGCTCACCTGCTGTGAATGGGCATGATGGGAATTGCTTATTTATTTCACTAGTGATATAGCTAAGTGCTTAGATATAAATATTCAATGTTTGGTGAATTGGAAAGAAACAAAACATATAAAACTGAAGAAAACTTAGAATAAGCAGAAAACTATTTCATTCATTTGAAATATAGATGTTTCTAATCTTAGTATATTTAGATTTAATTGAATTTAAGAAAATAGTTATGAATTTAAGTATTTGTATAGCTTACTGAAGATATCTTTAAGCCCAAGTGAGACAGTATGAAATTGTCATCTTCATACCAACTACTCACAAACTGTGAAGGGAAAATATAAACACACACTTAGTTGACAGACTAAGGCAATGTGGTGAAAATTTATTTCTTGGTAGGAGAAAAAAAGTCATTCAAATATGTTATCAGATTGATTCTCCATACATTTAGCTATCTATAGTTTATACAGGGACAATTGGAAAAATGCCAGCACTTTATATATATATATATATATATATATATATATATATATATATATTATATACGTATATATATATATATATTCTACTAAATTTAAAGAGAACAACAAAAACCACATAGTGAACTAACTTCGGTACCCAGAAACACAGTCCAGCCCCAGACCTGAGTTATTATTACACTTGTTTGTGAATCCCAATATCCTATTTTTCATTTTATCACTTAAATTTTAATGTCAAAATAGTAACTGATAATCATCATTCTATCCCCAAACCCTTTTTCCCATAAAGTGGTCAATATTTACTTTCAAGAACAAAATGACTATATTAAAAAAAATAAAGACCAACTCCTCAGCACCTTGTCATTTGTATACCACCCATAAAATATGGACCAGTTCATACAATATGATAATAACCTATGGGTGTTGTTGAGCAGCCAAACCCCTTTTTATTGCTTTTAAAGAGTGTACAACCTCATTGAAAGTGAGTCATGTAGTAGATAAAAGCCATTATTTCACAGTAGTAATATGTTGAAGAAAGCAGATGTTTCTAAAGGTTTTTGCAATTCTGCAGTTCCAGCAGTTGTAAGACAGAGACAGGAGGATGACTACATAGTTGAGATCATGTGTGCTCCACAGGGAATTCCAAGGATATATAGCAGGACTGTCTTTCTTTAAAGAAACAGGGAATGAGAAGCGATGATGTCTATGAGAGAGCAGGAAATAGAGAAGAGCACGAGGGAGAAGAACCAGGGCATAGACAAAGAAGGGCAAGAAGAAAGGGAGGGAGACAGCAGGATGAGAGGGCAGGCAGAGAAGAAGGGGGAGCAGGAGGGTAAGAAAATAAATAGAGAGGAAAGTTGGAAAAATGTCTGCATAAATGTTGAGCTTCTTTTTTTATTTTGGACTGATAACAAAATAAAAAGCAAAAAGCAAAGCATATCTAAGCGACCCACAACCACTGAATAGCTTGGGATCTGAAAATCTTAGACTGACACCTTGGATCCCACTCCCTCTAGAGGAACACCTGACCCAGTCTTGATGTTGGGGTGAGGAAAGCAGATCTGCTGGGAGTGGATGCTGAACTAATCCACATTTGGACCTTGGGTCCTCCTGCGCTTGCTGGGGAAGAGATGGGGAGATGTGGAGAAGAGAGAGAGACTGGAGGGGGTGGCAGGGGGAAGGGAGCTTGAACAAGGATATACATGGATAGAAAATGTGACTTTACTCATAATAATAAAAATAAAGATCTCTACAGATGAGGAAAGCTTGAAGGCTCCAACATTTATAGATTTTTGAGTTTCCCAGTTGTTCACTCTCACTGGTCTCTTATGTTATCCTTATACTACTTATTTGGAAGGAGCAATTTAAATAACCTCAAGTGTTAATAGAATCCATACTCTGACATAAGCCTATTTTATTCCCAGTATTTAATGTTAGCAGATCTCTGTCTCGTAAAACAAATTTATTAAATATTTGCTCAGCACTGCATTTTAATCTGGGGTTTGCATAGTTCAATTGTCTTTGTTTCTTCTTATGTAAAATGTCTTCAGAACTAGCCCTTTAAAAATGGTTCACACCCTCCTCTATTAATAAAACTTAAGCCTCAGCTAGCCTACAACAGGCTCTTCAGTTCATCAAATGTCATTTGTTTGTTTGTTTGTTTCCAGTGTATTTATTTCTATATGTGTCAGATTTTCTTCTCAAAGTCGCCATTTAATACATTTATCTTTATCTTTCTAATCCTAGTAGGTTCCCAGTGTTTCCAGGTCTGGCATGATACTATGTACATCTTCAACTGCTGTACCCAGTGGTGCATGTAGTACACAATCAATATACATCTTAGATTGATAGCATTAGCATTCTACAGGACAGTCATAGTAATGTCATTTTAGCCAGGAGACAAATATCAAGATCATTATGAAAAAATTGTCATAAATTTTCTGTTTAAGTGGCCAATATTTCCTTTGAGTACACAGTATCAATTACATACTGGTGAACTCTTTGCTGCTTGAAACATTTATTTACCCTTGATATTTAATTTCATGCTTTGATGATTTAAGATACCACACTTATTTTAAAAATAGTGACTGATACAATATATCAAAATAAAGAAAGTGTGCTAAATATACAGTTTATTATAATGAGTTGCATTATAGTGTATTAGTATTTCAAATTATGTATAACTATAGATCCATAATGATAGTAAATATTTTAATACAGTACTATATTAGTAATTTTTATTGGATTTTTGTTTTACTATATTTTTGTATGTTTTTTGTTTTTTGCAGTGTTTTTTAACAAAACAAATGTAAACTCAGAGATTGCATTGCTCTAGATGGTAGAACTTAAAGTGTCTTTTTAGCATTTGCAATGAAATTTTTTTCCTTCACATATAAGAATGAAGCTTATAAATTCAATACATAGCATATTAAATTCAATACGAAATTTCTCACACACCATTAATATTAGTTACTTTTATTAATTGTTTTATTACATAATATTAAAAATCATTTAAAAAAAACAACAACACTTGCTTCTGGGGTATACCAGTCTTAACACTAAACTATCACACAGAGAAAATAAATTTCTTTCTAACAGGTGTTCTAATGATAATACCACTATATATTGTCTATATGTGTAGTCTGAAAAGTGGTTGCATTTAAAGCCAAGGCCTTAAAAATATCTCTATAAAAAGTATGTGAAGAAGAATAGGGTTATGTGTGCATTTCACTTAAGTCTTTGTAATTATATATATAGTTTTCTCTCTTTTTTCTCTTAAGATCAATTAAGGTGGTTTATTGACAGATCTTTAAAACGTTTCTTATCTGGTGATCAAATTCTATATGACCGGAAAAAGCAAATAAATAAAACATGCATTGAAACTAGAAAAAACAAAGCTTATATGCATACAGGTGCATACTTGTGCAAATACATACATACAACTATTCATTAATAATCTTCATTCTGGGGGAGAAAATTTACTTAGAAGTACCCAACAATCTGAAAAATATTAACAACTGCATTTGGAGTAAAGGTAAACAATGGAAGAGTTTCCACACTCTGATTCATGTGTTTGATCATATCTGAATCTTTGATGGCAATGAAGATTTGCCATGAGAACATATTGTACTACAGATTTTCTTTTCTTTTTTGCATATATTGTGGCTTTTTATTGTTTTATTAAACAATAAATTAGTCAGATATTCGGGAATAAATCTGAAAGATCAACTGAGCAATGGAGGAAAAACATCTCACCCTCTCCTCCACCATCCCTGATTGAAAAGGCCCTGACCCCCATCTCTTTTGGTTCCTCCTCATTCTTCCTGTGTGTCCTTCTATATTTCTTTTAGTCAGCCAGAAAACTCTCATCATCCACTCTGGCGGGCTGAGTGTGGACTCTGCCCTCAAAGATCTGACACCGACACCATTGATGGGCTTGGTGCAACAACATAAACAAATCTCTGGCAGTATACTCATGCTACCATTAGCTGTTAGTCAGGAGTTCTTTTTTTTTCTATGAAAAAAAAAGAATTTATTTCCTAAAAAAAATAAAATAAAATAAATTGAGTGCCAAGAAAAAAATTATGTAACAATGCCATTGTGTAGAATAAACAGTATTGAGATCAAATGAACAATAGAAGATTATATTAAATATAATTTTCAGATCAAAAGCTGTTCAGTGGTTGTGGTTGGCAGCTTGAAAGTGCTTTGCTTTTTGTTTAAAGTCCATTAATGAGTGAGTACATCCCCTGCTTATCTTTCTAGGATTCTGATACCTTACTCAGGAGAATATTCTCCAAATTCATCCATTTACTGGCAAATTTTAGGATATCATTTTTTTTCTTACTGCTGAGAAGTACTCCATTGTGTATATGTACCACAGTTTGTTAATCCATTCTTCAGTTGAGGGGCATCTAGGTTGTTTCCAGCTTCTTGTTATTACAACTAATGCTGCTATGAACATAGTTGAGCTAATGCTTTTTGAGTGCAAATGTGCATTTGTTTTGTTTTGATTTTTTTCAGTAGTTAACATTATTCAGAGCACCAGACAATTTATACTCCAAGGCTCATGAAAAATCACCTAGTAAAGTTCTCATGACTTTAAGCTACGGATATGCAATTTTCAAATACAATAATCCTGTTAATTTTGAGGGACAACCTAGAAAACAAAAGCAGCAATTTTTCTTACCTTTTGTACTAAGTACAATTTATACACTAAAGAGTAAATATAGTTATACCAGGATTCATTTAGGTCAAAATTCCTATATGTTAATTTGGACATTTTATAGAAGAGAGATTTTGAGATTTTGAAAATTTCCCAACCATGAAAATGCTAAATGAGAGTAGTTTTTCTTCTTATTTTATTCGCATGAGACTTAGATCAACTGTTATTTCACTGCATAATTGTACTGAGTTAAGTGCATATAAATAATTTCAGTGCGATGCTTTTCACAGAAAATTTCTCACCAACTTTTAATTTCCATTTAGTTTAGAAAATAATTAAGTGACATATTCCCTGAATATAAAGTAGAGGCAGAGGGAAAATATCAGAATTTTGTTTTTATAGGGGTAGATGGGTGGAGGGAGCTGTTTTGAAACTTTCAATATTTCTTTGAATCAAGATTTCTAGCAAAGACTAGACTGAACCCTTCCATGTAACACAGGATGTCTTCCAACCTGCAACATCTGCCTCCACTTTCCTAGTACCTGGACTCATTGTGAGTCCTTCCATTCCTAGTAATGCAGTGTCAGAGATCTGACACAGAGCCATATGGATGCCCATCAAGCACTCGACCATATATATAAGCAACATCTTCAGCACTTTGGCATTTATTACAGTCCAACATAAAAACACTTGAAAGAGTGTCCTAAAGTATAGAAAATTTCAGTCTGTATTACTATTATTATCATCATTATTGATTTTAAGGCTAGCTTTTAACCAGGACACCACTGGCTTTAGGTCTATAAGTTCAAGGATCACAAGTCTGCACCACCATGTCCAGTTTTATCCTGTTTTAAAGGAATGTTTTTTTAATAATTTCCTTTCTTGATGTGAACATCTGCTCTACTCAAGGAAATGTCACAAAAAGGATACAAGAAGCAAAAAAAGGATGGATGCCTTGTGATGTTATTTTTGGAGTATAACTTTGATACAGAAACTGAATTTTTCAAGCCCCCCAAAATGAATTCTGGTCATTAAAATTAAGCATATTGAAAAGCAAATTAATAAGGTTTAAAATATAAAATTATTTAAAGATTGAATATTTTAATTTTCTATTGATACAATTCAGTATTATAACACATCAGAGGATCCTCTATTAGCAACATATTCATACATACACACACTTACAAATACATATTCATACTTACATTTATAGTTTTTTGAAGCAACCTATTTAAGTCGGATAGTACATATAGAAACTGATGTTATTTATTATAAGTTACAGAATAAAATGAGAAATCTGTATTTTATTTGAGAATACAAGAGGCAACATGAATGCTATTGTATAAAAATATTGTTATAAAATTTGGAGTTTTAAAAATCTATGAAAGGCAATGAGTTTAAAAACTGAGTAGCCAACTAGAAAGGATAAAAAGCCAACAAGAAGCATTTAGAAAAATCTACTGGATAAAAGTTGTAATATATTACACAAATATATATATATATATATATATTGAGAGAGAGAGAGAAAATGTCAACACACACATAAGTGTCAACACACACACAAGTGTCAAAACACACACGAGTAAAATAAGGAAAATACATCTGAAATTTCTATGAGATTCTAAGAAACACTGCCCCAGAAATAATTGCTTTGTGGAAACAGCCCCTCCTTGGCACCTGAATACATGTTATAGACAGGAAATGTAAAAAAAAAAAAAAGTTAAAAAACAAAAAATTCTAATTTTAAATGTGTCCTCTATCCATTTTTTGGTGGTTGACAGGTGAATAAAGATATTGGAGTGTGGAAAGTATAATTCCAATGCAAAACACGATAGTGTCAAAATGGCTCTTCAAACTCAAAGTGTTCATTGAAATGTATTGACTTTGGGGTTATTTGATTTTGTTGTGTGTTTTTTATTTACAAGTTTACTACAATAAATCTTTAATTATATGTAAAGAATTCCACAAAATAAAATTAATAAACTCAATGTATAAAAAGCACAAATCATGAGTTATTTCGCTAAATAGTCCATATTATTATATTGACACCAGTTAATATTTAACAGAATATGTTAAATGACAAATGGCAATTTCAAAGCTAAGCATTAGCTTTACTGAATTTTCAATCTCAGCTGAGTCACATGAAAATCATCAAATATGCCTATGCAAATGCACAAAGGAAGAATGAGACCAACAATATTTCTTTTACTGTCCTAACTTTTTACAGATGTGTATGTTGGTAGTGCTCATGTAAGTATGATGTTTGTTGGCAAGTGAGCACCAGCATACATGCAGTTGCATGTGTGTATATATGTTTAGAGGCTCAAGGTAAGTTCTGCTGGAAAACTTGCATCAGTGTGTCAGGTAGAGCAGCAACTTGTGATGAAAACCCCCACCATCCACATGCACACATTTAAGCACACAGTTGTCCACATGCACACTTGTCCACATGCACACACTTTGTATATGTGTACCTACAGATGCATATTCATACAAGTATATAAAATCTATGACCTACATATAAGTATTTGTCTTTCTAGGTACTATTTTATTTGCATAATATAATAGCATTTAGTTCAATCATTTTCCTGCATAAGTCATGTTTTTAATTCTTCAAGGCTAAAAAATTTGCTGGTGTGTATAAATTGCATATTATCAATTGATGTATATCTGTTTTAGAATATGAAATAGATATTTTTCAGATGGGAACTTTTTTGTCATTGTAGGGAAAGGTGAACATGGAAAACCATATCCTCTGACTGAAGAGGATCGTGATGACTTAGCTTACAGGGAAAACGGCTTCAATATTTTTGTCAGCAACAATATTGCTTTGGAGAGGTCTCTGCCAGACATCCGTCACTCAAAGTAAGTATCAACATGTCAAGTGTGTTTGTTTCTTTCATTATTTTTTAACTTCTATTGATTCTGTTTGGATTTCACATCATGCATTCTGATCCTACTTAGCTCCCCATTTCATCACATATGTCCTCTGCCCTTGCAATCCCCTGACCCCCTCCAAAAAAAAAATTTAAAAGAAAACTCAAAACCAAATAAAATAAGCAAATAACAAAAAAATGAATATTGCTATGGAAGCTGTAGTGTGGCCCTTCGAGACCCACAGTTTACCCATTACTCCATGCAAGTGTATATTGCCAAATGTCCGTGGTCTGCCTCAAGGCTTCTGGCTTCTTCTACATCACTGATAACAGAATCTCACTGGGGCTCCTCTTGGAAATCCTGTTGCCCTGTGTTGTAGAGATTCTGCTGTTTTGGATGTGTAGGTTCATCCCCTTCATATGCTCTAACAGTTCATAGATTCAGTGAATGTTGGAATGGGCCAACTCACCTCAGGTTCTGGGCCTGCGTGGAAGCTCAGTTAGTAAGTTCTTTAGCTTTTCCTCATCAGGGCAACTTCTCCAGCTCTGCCTTGACTAGCACACCCAATGAAGCCTGAGTCAAGGATAGGGGCCAATTATCCTGCTCTAGGCCCTCAGATCTGCCTTCCCACCCCTTCCATTTATACTACCAGTGCCCACTCTACTGTGTCATCCCACTGACGTGTAGGGCCCTCTCTTCCTATTGTTACATGAGGCACATGAGGTGAGGAGGAATCAGAGTCAGCTCTAGCATGCTTCCCTGATGGGAAGTTGAAGCTGATTTCTTATGTGCTAAGGCATGTGAGTGTCAGAAGCAGCTCTACCCCAGGACCAGTTCTCTCACCTGGTATTACTGTTTTAATGCATATCACTCTGGCATATGTAACCAAGTATCACACTAATCATTTAGATTAAAAATTTCATGTGTGTTTAATTAAAATTAAATAATTTTTGAAATTCTAAAAGAATGCCAACCTTATTAATTGCTATAATTACAGAAAGTGGCAAGTAAACCCCCCACAAAGTTTTGCTTGAGTTCTGAAAGGGAGCTGCCGCAGGAACAGCCTGCAGCTATAAGTGATCATCACGTTCCTCTTCAGTAAGGGGCACACACACACATCTGAGCAGCAGGAACATATTCACATATTAGTGACCCCCAAGCAGAGATGGGACAGGAAATTGAACCAGGATATAAAGCACAAGGCCCACCTCCACAAGGCACATTTCTCCTACCAAAACCCTACATTGAAAAGAATCTCCAAAACTATGCCACCTCTAGAGAACAAATGTTTAAGTACATTAGCTTGTGACTAACATTTTGAATCTAAACTATAATACAGACTCTGAAAATTAGTATATTTTCATTGCCTATATTATTGTCACTTAAAACAAAGTGTTTTTTGGAAGATGTCCATATATTTTATCTTTCATATTATGGGTTGAATATAAACAATTAGTTTTTCTGTTTGACATTATCCAGAGCTTTATTTTGCCAGGCACCTTCAGTGGACTGCTTTCTTAAGGTAGCATTACTTTGGGTGCTTAAACTAATATTTCCATAGAGAGTGAATAGAATGAGTGATTAAGTGGTGGTAGTTTCTTTTTTAATTCCTTGTTGCTTTATGAACTGCTTTTGGTTTGATAATCAACAGAGAATTATACTGTATAAATTAATACACAAATGATGCTGCTTGTAATCCTCTGGAGTCCAACTCTGTATCATGACCTCAATCTTATCTTTAAATTGTTAATTATGAGGCGGTGGAGTCTTTTGTGGTTTTCTGATAGCTTAAACAAAGCAAAAAAAAAAAATGTGTGGTATCATAGCATGTGAATAGGATTTTCAACACCACTGGAGCACCCCACCTCAGTCACCTTTAAGAAACAAACACATATGAGAGAGAGAAGGGGAGAAATGGAGAGAGAGCGGAGAAAGGAGGAAAGAAAAATGACAGAAGCTAAGACAAATAAAGATTAGAGCTATAAATTAAATGATAATTGTACAAAAGTAAAAGTGTTATTTAAAAAATAATTGACCCTTAAGAGAAAAATATTTTGTGCTTTAGGGGGGTTTTATTTTATTTCCATCACTATTTTATTAATGTTTTTAAAAATGTAAAACTTATTGGTTTTATCATCAGAATTTGAGTTAAATTACATTTTCTAATATCTTTAAGTAGAGGATTATTGTGAAGAGCAAATAATTTTTTTTCTAAACTGAAAACTCTATATATTATTCTCAGCCTTTTATTCAGAAAATTATTCTCAGGTTATTTACAATTGCCTTTGCAGTTCCCAATGACCAAAACATTTCTTGTTATAAGAAATTCTAATGTCTAATTGTGCTCCATCTGAGATGATTAAACTGCATTGTTGGCACAATAAATATGCTCAGACAATAATTTCCTCTTACCTCAATTCTCCCCAACATTTCCAACCTATTAAGGTGCATTCAAGTGGAAAATGTTATAGCTGGAAACAGCACAAAGCTGTTGAGGAAAGTTGATAGACGGTTCTTTTTAGAGTATATTTTTAGTGTAATCATAACCTTAAAATATATATCCTTATACAATTCTGAAAAGTAAAAAAAAAACCTAATATTTTTTATTATATCTATTGAGTTTAGATTATCAAGAAAATATTATTCCAAATATTAAGGAAGAAAACAGTGGCTACTCTTATCATATTTTTTATTACTGAAGCTGGATTTAGAAGAAAGCCAAATGCCATGGAGTAAAATGATATCAAACAAAAAGATAAAGTCAACACTAGCAGAGACTATATATTAGGAAGATGTTTATAAATGACCTTGATGACAGATTAGATTGACTTCAATCCATTTTTGATTCTCAAATGGGCACTAAGAGAAGCTTTATGCTCTCCTGACTTTGTCAGGGTCTTATCTGCAGAGAAATGCAAGCTAAAGTCTAGCATAACCCACACTGCTTAAAGTTCTATGCTTCTAGGTTCAATGTTTATCTCAAATGGACACAGATTTGATGGAATATCATGAGGCTCTGTGCAAATGATCCTAGAAATTACAGAACTCAATCAACAAATATTTCAGGATTCTTAATTTAACTCTTATGTAGCTCGTTATGGTTAACTATAGTTTGTTTATGGTGATCCAGTTTGTAAAATAGGGAGCAAAATTTCACTAACTTTAAAACATGACAGCTCAAAGAAACTTTGTGCAGTCTCATATGCCATTAGAAAAGGGTCCATTTTTCTGAGCTTGAAGAATGCCCTGAGTCTATTATCTCACAACTTTTCTTAGCCTCTCTTCATTATAGTTCATAATCTCCTGGTGTGTATTCTTGTGGCATACACTGCTAATATATGCACCTTACACACTCACCTTTAGATGGCTTGTGTTCTGGCTGGTTTGCCATGTTTAGGGTATGTCTTTGTTTACACTAAGTCATTACCAGTTATTTTAGTAATCTCAGTCTACAAAGGGTGTTTTCCTTTATATTTCTTATTTCATCCTTTATCACTAGTATAAAAGCTAACACACTGCTTTGGTTGTATGTGTCACAAACAATAACAAGGCCATGCATGATCTTAGATCCATCAATGAAGTATTGTCAAATGGTAGTGGGCAATAATTTGATGAGTGTTACTTATATACCAGTAATTACATTATTTCAAGATTTTTTCCATTTATGTTTATTTAACTCATTCTTTAAAAGTTTTCTATCTTCTTCATGTTCTGTGAACAGTTACATATCTTTGCATTGGTACTATCTAAGCTTTCTCTACTTTTCCAGACTATTATTCTATATGTTTTTAAACTATAATTGACATAATCTGTACATTTTAGACACCTAATGTCTTTGTCATGTCTGTATTCTCAGTGTCTAGAATCTGTCTTTATATCTTCTGTTCATATTTTATTTCATTTCATACAATGCTGGTAGTATATGAGGGCATTTGCATGACAGATGTCCAGTCCATAGTTATCTTGGCTTGGCTTCATAAAAACACATCTTAATTTTCCTCTAGAAGAATATTAAATATGTCTTACTTTCTTATTTAGACACCAACTTGAATGTCACATATATGTTTTGTATTATGTAAAACATCTTATTTAATTTGCAATTAAGCCACATTAGGACCTTGGGACCTCCTGCCCTTGCTGGGGAAGAGATAAAGTGATGCGGAGAAGAGAGAGTGACTGGAAAGGGAGTGAAGGGAGTTTGAACAAGGGTATACATGGATAAAAAATATTACTTTAGTCATAATAATAATAAAAAAGAATGTATAAAGACAGACTGCACTCCCTCATCTGGGGTCCACACTAAGGGATCTCAGGGAAGATACAGTTCATCACTCACTAAACTCCTTTAAGCATGTCTAATAACCTCAGACTGTACCTTCAACCGTGGGCCCAATATTCTGGCTTACTACTTTGAAATACATCTTTGGCTCTACCAGAGGCCAGGCAAGATCTATGAACCCATGTAAGATGCCCACTACCAGCTCACACTCCTTAAAATATACCCAGTTACCCCAAACCAAACACCTCCCCTGAGCTCTATATTAAGGAGCCAGAATGGTCCTATAAACCCCAGGTAAGATACTGCCTACCATCCACAAAGTCCTTTAAAGCCTGTCTAATAATGCCAGAGTGCAAACACATACACTTGTCCCTTCTCAAACCCCAACTCCTGGCTCTATATCCTGGTCTACAACTTCAGGAGAAGACTTCAGCTTTATTGGAACACAAACTGGATCTTGGCACCCTAACATTAGCATCTGTACTGGAAGATAGGCTTGTCCTAGGGATGACAGAGGCCAGATCACATGTAGGTACTTTAGTCTGTACCTGATCCCCTTGATCCCACAAATTAGTCTAAAACTTCAGAAAAAGACATCAGCTTTACCAGAGACCAGGCCAAATCTAGGGACCACTATGTCTCAAAACCCCAGAGGGCACACCCTTCTAGATGTGAGGACATTCTAGTTACCAAAACCTTTTGGTCTTTAAGCCAGAAGACAAGAAAAGAAAGAAAAACCAAGGAACAAAACACCCACCTAAAAAAGACAAACTCAGAAATAAATACCTAGACCTGTAAGCATTCTAAATCTAGATGATTAAATACCAGTCTAAGAACACAACCAATAGCAGAGAAGGCAGTATGGCACTACTAGAGCCCAGCTCTCCTACAACAGCAAGACCTGAACAATCCAACACAACTAAAACTCAAGAAAAAAAAAAACCTTAAAATTACATTCTAAAGAAAATAAAGGTCTTTAAAAAGCATATGAACAAATCTTTTAAAGAACTTGAGGAAAAGACAAACAAAAACTTGGAAGAAATCAATAAATCTCTAAAAAGAAGAAAGAAAAAAACAGATAGGAAACTGTTCAAGACCTGAAAAATGGAAATAAAAGAGCAATACAGAAAACACAAACCAAGGCAATTTTGATAATGGAAAATATGGGTAAGTAAAAAAGAACAATAAGTGCAAACATCACCAACATAATAAAGTTGATGTAAGAGATAATATCAGGCACTGAAGATGGGATAGAGGAAATAAATTCATCATTCAAAAAAAGTGTAAAATCTAAAAAGTTCTTAACACAAAATGTCTAAAAAGTCTGAGATACCATGGAAAAACAAAATATAAGAATAATAGGAATAGAAGAAGAAACCCAGTTCAAAAACTCCAGACAATAAGCTTAACAAAATCATAGCAGAAAAATTTTTCAACCTAAATAAGGCTATGCTATAAAGTACAAGTAGCTTTCAGAACAACACACAGATTGAACCAGAAAAAATGTTCCTCAAGAAATTATAATCAAAACATTAAACATACAGAACAACTAAATAATATTAAAAGCAGAAAGGGGAAAATTTCAAGTAACATATAAGGGGAAATTTTCAAGTAACATATACAGGCAGAGCTAGTAGATTCATACTGGATTTTTCAGCAGAGACTCTAAAATCCAGAAGGGACTGGACTGGTATCTTATAGAATCTAAGAGACCAAGGATGCCAGCCCAGACCACTATATACAGCAAAACTGTCAATCATTATAGATGAAGGAAACAAGTTATTTCAAGACAAAGTCAAATTTAAACAATATCTATCCACAAATCTAGTCCTACAGAGGCCACTTGAAGAAAAGCTACAAACCTAGAAATTTAACTATACCCCCAAAACACAGGCAATAGATAACCTCACACCAGCAAAACACAAAGAAAGTAAACAAACAAAAACACAAAAGACACACATACTACCACACCACCAACAAAATAACAAGAATTAACAATCACTGGTCATTAATATACCTCAATATCAATCAACTCAATTTGCCAATAAAAAGACAGAGGCTAATGGATTGGCTATGAAAACAAGATCCATCTGCTGCACATAAGAAGCCCACATCAACATCAAAGATAGTCATTACCTCAGAGTAAAGGCTTGGAAAAAGATGTTACAATAAAATGAATCTAGGAATCAAGCTGCTGAAGCTATTCTAATATCTATAAATAGACTTCCAACCAAAATGAATCAAAAGAGATGAAGAAGGGCATTTCATATTCATCAAAGGAAAAATCCACCAATATGATCTCTCAATTCTGAACAAGTATGCCCCAAATGTATGGGAACCCACATTTGAGGAAAAAAAAAAGTATTACTAAAGTTTAAATCACACACAGAATCTTACATAATAATAGTGAGAGATTTTAATACTCAACTCTCACCAATGAGTAAGTCATCCAGACAGAGAAACAACAGAGATAACAGAATGAACAGATACCATAAAGCAAATGTACCTAACAAATATCTACAGAATATTTCACACAAACACAAAAGAATATAATTTCTTCTTAACACCACATAGAACCTTCTCCAAAATTGACGATATGGTTGATCACAAAGATTAAAAAAAATGAACCTCCTGTTACTTATCAGAACACCACAAAGCTGGATTTCCACAACAGTAACGCAGAAAGCCTACAAACTTATGAACAACTCTCTACTGAGTTACGACTGGGTCAAGGAAGAAATAAAAAATGAAGTTAACAATTTTCTAGAATTCAATGAAAATAAATGCACTACATAACCAAACTTATGGGACATAATAAAAGTGAAGCTAATAAGGTTAATAGCACTAAGTGCTTTCATGAAGAATTTGGAGAGCTCTCATACTAGTTACTTAACATCTCACCTGAAAGCTGTAGAACAAAAGGAGCAGACCCAAATAAGAAGTGTAGGCAACAAAGAATAATCAAACTGAGGCCTGAAATCAGTAAAACAGAAACAAAGAGAACAATCCAAAGAAAGAATCAATGAAACAAAGAGTTGGTTAATCAAGAGAATCAACCAAATAGATAACATTTCATCAAGATTAACCAAAGGCCAAGAAAGAATATCCGAAAAAAGTCAGAACTGAATAGGTGGCCCTGAACAGCAGACTCTGGGGAAATACAGAGGATCATTAACTAATACTTCAAAAACCTGTACTCCACAGCATTAGAAATCTATAGGAAATGGACAAATGTCTTGATAGATACCACTTATCTAAGTTAAATCAAAATAATATAAACAATTTAAATATGCCTATGACCCCTAAGGAAATAGAAGTTAGTTATTAAAAGTCTCCCAACCAGTACAGGATTGTAGAGTGGGAAACAGAAGGAGTATTGGAGCAACAAAATAGATATTATGACAGAGGGAACCATTTGTGGGTTAGGGAGAAACATAATGCTATGGAAATTCTCAGAAATCTACAAGGAGGACCCCAGCTAAGATAATAGTAGAAAGCATGCCTGATTTGACCTTTCCTTGTAATCAATTTGATGACCACCTTAATTGTTATCATAGAACCATTTTCCAGTAACTGTAACTCATGGAAGCAAATGCAGAGATGCACAGCTAAGCTCTGGGCCAAGCTCTGAGTCCAGATGAAGAGAGGGAAGAGGAATTATGTGAGCAAAGTGGTCGAAATCATGAAGGAAAACCCCACAGAAACAGCAGACGAAAGCTGCTGGGAGATCACTGACTCTGATTTAACAGCTGGAAAACCTGCATGGGACTGAACTAAGCCCTCTGAATGTGGATGGCAATTTTGTGGCTTGAGCAGTTTATGAAGCCTCTGGCAGGAGGATCAGGATTTGTAGTAAATGACTCATTGGTGCCTATTCTCTATAGTGGGATACCTTACTTAGCCTTGTTACAGTGGGGGAGAGGCTTGGTCCTGCCTCAACTTGATATGGCAGGCTTTATTGACCTTTCATGGCAGGACTTATCCTCTTTGAGGTATGGATGGAGGTAGGGAGGGGGAAGGTGAGAGTGAGTGGTAGAAGAAGAAGGGAAAATTTTCTTGGTATTTAAAAACAAAATTAAAAAAAACAAAAAGTTTAAATAAAAATAAAATACAATAAAGTTTCTCAACCAAAACAAACAAGCATATAAATAAACAAAAACCCTCCAGATCTGACATTCAATGATGTCACTGTTACCCTGATGCACAAATTACACAAAGACTCTCCAAAAAAGTAAATTAAAAACCAATTACACTCACAGCTATAGTAATAAAAACAGCATAATATTTGCCTAAAAAAAAAAAAACAAATGGAACAATGGAAAAGAATCAAAACCCTGACATAAATCTAGATACCTATGGACACCTGATTTTCAACAAACAAGCCAAAATTATACAAAGGAAAAAGAAAACATCTTCAACAAATGATGATGGTATAGCAGGATATTGTAATGTAGAAGAATACAAATATCTATTGCCCAGCAAAAAACTATATTCCAAGTGGATCAAAGACCTCAACATAAATCCAGTTACACTGAACCTAATGCAAAAGAAAGTAGGAAACTATCTTGAACACTTTGGCACAGGAGATCACATCCTGAACAGAAAACACCAATAGCACATGCATTATGATCTACAATTAATAAATGTGACATAATGAAATTTAAAATTTTCTGTAAGGCAAAGGACCTTGTAAAGGGGACAAAACAGCAAGCAACAGAGTAGAAAAAGATCTTTACCACCCCACATCTGACAGACAGCTTATCTTAAAAATATATGCAGAAACCAACAAACCAAACAATCCAATTTAAAAATGGGGTATAGATTTAAACATAAAATTCTCAACAGAAGAATCTCAAATGGCAGAGAAACACTTAAAGAAATGTTGGTCATCCTTGAGTGTCAGGGAAATGTAAATCAAAACTCTGAGATTCTATCTTACACTAGTCAGAATGGTTAAGATCAAAAACACAAAAGGCAGCTCTTCCTGGAAAGGATGTAAAGTAGGAAGAACACACCTCCATTGCTGATGAGAATTCAAACTTGTACAGTCACTTTAGAAATCAATAGAATGTTTTCTCAGAAAACTGAGAATCAACCTACCACAAGACTCAGTTATATCACTCTTGGACATATATACAAACAATGTTCAATTATACCACAAGAACACTTGCTCAACTATGTTCATAGCTGCTTTAACTGTAATAGAACTGGAAACAATCTAGATACCCCTCAGTCTGGGAATAAATAAAGAAAATACAGTACATTTAAACAATAGAGTATTACTCAGCTGTTAAAAACAAAACCATAAAGAAATCTGAAGGTAAATGGGTAGAACTAGAGAAGAATCATCCTAAGTGAGGTAACCCAAACCCAGAAAGACGAATAAGGTATATACTCTTTTCTAAGTGGATATTAGCTGTAAAATAAAGGATAACTAAGCTACAATCCATTGCCCAAGAAAGCCTAGGTTATCAGGAGGTTTTATGGAGATAAACCCAGATCTTTCTGGGAAGGGGAAATAGAAGAGATTTCCTGAGTGGACTGAGGGTGGGTCAGAATGGGAACATGAGTCAACAGTTTGGGGTGGAGTAGGAGACTACTGTATTGGAAAGGAGGTCCATATCGGGGGTCAGACTGAAACCTGGCACAACTGAATCTCTCAGGAGTCTACAAGGATGATCCCAGCTAAGACTCCTGGCAATATCAGATACATATCTTGACCTGACCTTCTCCTGTGACCAGATTGGTACCTAGCCCAAATGTCATCAGAGAAGTATCATCCAGCAACTAATGGAAACAGATGCAAACACACAGCCAAACATTAAGCAGAGTTTTAAAAATCCTGCAAAAGAAGAGGAGAATGGAGTATAGAACCCATATGGATCAAGAACATCAAAAGAAAACTCATAGAATCAACTAACCTTGGCTCACAGGTGCCTTCAAGGGACTAACCTAGGTATACTGCATGTTATAGTTGTGTTGTATGGCCCTCTTGTTGTTGGTTTTCTGCAAGTAGTTGAAGTCTCAACACCGGAAGTACCACACTAGAGTTCATTAACAGGGAAACAGGGATGCAGGAGAAGCAGAAGAGAAAGAGAAAGAGTTTGCATGAACACTTTCTTTAAGAGGGCTGGTGGGCTCATGTTTGCATAACCACACCCAGGGGTGTGGCAGCAACTCTACTCTGTCCCAGGTGAATGCTGGCCTTAGGAAGTCTGCAAGGCCTAGGAGTCTGCAAGGACTATTGAGAATGCTTACCTTGTGCCATTGGTAACAGTGGGAATAGGGTCTGTCTCTACCTCTTTTACAGACTTTTGAGACCCTACTCCTCATACTAGGCTACCTTTCCCATCCTTAATTTATAGGGAGATGCTTAGTCTTACTGCAACTTAATATGCTGTTTTTATTCATAACCATCAGAGACCTGCCCTTTCCTAAACAGAAACTGAGAGGAGTGGATTGGGAGTTAGGAACAGAGCAGGTAGGAGGAGAGACTAGAAGAGAATGAGGGAAGGTAAACAGAAGCCTGGATACAAATAAATACACATATAAATAAATTTGATAAAAAGTATTTGAAGAAGAACTCTATTTCAATTCAAAATAGAAAATAAAGATGAAAATTACAATCTATATAAGAATAGCCTACTTAGAGAAAATGTTCTGCTAAAGCTTTAAGAAATGGAATTGTTCTGGAAGCTTTAAGGATGGGCGAGTAAGAATTCCTTCCTGGCATAAGCAAATTCATTCATTATTATCATAAACACTACGTAGATAATGTGTAAGAAAAACTCAAATGTAAAAATATGAGTAGGCACACTTGATATGCCCATGCTCACTCGTGGATATATAAAGACCTTTCATTAAACACCTCTCACTCTCTAATGCTTTTGATTAGACATACATGAAAAATTTCTTATGCCTTTATTTATTTATATAATGGGGAAAGGGAGAAAATGAGATGTGTATGTGCCACTAAGAATGTATTTAAATCAAAAGACAACTTGGAAAGTCAAGGCCAACTCAGGTGTCAGGCTTGGCTCCAAGCACCTTTATTTGATAATCCATCCCACCATTTTTAATACCCCAAATTTGCTTCCCAAAGAAAGTAGCTATAATAAATTGCCACAAAAGCCTCAAATAATTGGAGTTATATACAATTGCATCCTTTGGTAGAATGTCAATTATTTTTTGCTGCTTTAAAAACAGATTTTTAAAAGTACAGATGAATTTTCATGTATGTGTTTGTTACTTGTAAAGTGGCTGAGTATCTGTGGCACTTTAAAATTAAAATTGTCTTACTCTGTTTTGTGGCCTTTGTGCTTTTATTATTTCTGTTTTATATAACTGAGTTTCTCTAAAATGGAATAGTTTCAGCTTCATGGTTTTGACAAAAAATAGAATATTGAGTGCTAGGAGAAGAGCTTGCAATAGCTCATCTCCTGAGAAAATATAGGAACATTTTATAGCTCTTGGATCATATGATTGCTTTCATAGTATTATGGTTCTATCAAGGCAATATATCATACTCCTGTTCCCTGGACAATTTCAGAAGCAATTGAGAAATCACCCCAGAAGTGACTTCTTTATTAAAATAATTCCTTTAATATTGAAACTCTAATGATGAGAACAGGTCTTACATGAGTCAAATATAGTACCTTTGACTGTGCTCATAGCATTCAGCCCTCATGTTACCACCTTTGCTGGCACAAGGTAACTACAGGTCTGAAAGTATAGAGGGAAGACTTCCAAGTGTAACACAGCAATCAATGGGTTTCTGCTTGCAAGGGCCCAAAGTAGAAAATGAAGGAGAGCTGGGCATGGTGTGCTCCAAAGCCCAAACTCATAAGTCACAGCTGTTTGTATTTGTCCTAGAATAGTATCTGAAGGGGTTCAGAAAGAGCAGAAATATTCATCACACAGTGCCTCATCTATTGGAACATCTGTCAGGAAAGAATTTTCCTTCCCAATAAAGAGCTCAAGATATTTCATCCACATATAGCAAAGAGAATTTGTGAGCACATTCAGATTTTAGGTTGAACTTTTGACTTTTCAGTATTCTATATTCTAAACATTTCCACCTACCAAAAAGGATGTTATTTCTAATAGGCCTAATTTCCACAGCTGATATTATGAAATTGAAAAGTTCAGGATTTATTTTGAATTTTTGTTTACCTACTACACTAAGGATGCAATCTTTATTCATATTCTTGACTAGAAATTAAGATTTTTACAACTGAGAACGTGTAGGTTAGGTTGCAGCCTAATCTAATGTTTTTTTTGTTTGTTCGTTTGCTGCTTCTAATGATGATGGACCTTGCTGATTTTCAATTGGCATAAAAATGCACGATATGTGATAAATAAATTAATTATAATATTTTATTTGATAAACCATTATATAATTAGTAAGTTAATTATAGTTTAAAACAAATAAATATATAATCACCTTTAATTAAGATTAGTCAATATGCTTAAAATATTTATTTTAATTATATATTAAATATAAAAATATGATTTAATAGATTTGACTATTTAATGCTAAATCTCATTTACAGAAATGTTTGAGTGTAACTAGACAAATATTTTTAAGAATAAAATTTTTTTATTTTAAAAAGTAATTCCTTTATTTTAGCATTTCCTTCCATTTTTTGATGTGGTTGTCATAGCATGAACATATTTACTAGAAAACTTCCAGACAGAATTTTAAGTTAACAACAGTTTGATAAAAGTCAAAGGTCAGGTCATCGACTTGCTTTCTAGAGGTAAATTTTGCATATGGAATTCTCCACATAATGTAACACTTATAATTAGCCACACAGATTCTTGATTCCAGAACATTTCTCTCTGCAGTGAAAGTAGATGAAAAATTTACAGACTCTATTATTTTTTAACTAAACATAATAATTCAATTAAAAGGAAACTGTCAACACAGTGTCCTGCTTACACAGATGAGATTCTCATACTTAGTGTCAAATTCTTTACATTCGTAAGGTGTATAGCTCTTTTTCCCCTAAAAGAAAGCTTGTCTATAGTCAGCTACTTCCTGTTACTTATGCAAGTGGACACTATTGTCCAGAGTCAAGATGATCTTGCTGCTAAACTGGGTATCTGATTTTTTATTCTTAATTTAAATAGCTTTCAGTATATTCAGATTGGCAAGAGTGAGTCTCCCTTTATGTTTTTTATGGTGGGTTGCTTGTGAAACTGATGAAATACTTTCACTGAGTAAGTTCAAAAGTGAATTCAGCCACAAAAGTAACCTAAAATGTTTCTCCTTGTACACTAGCCAGATGTGATACTGTTAGGGCTGGAGGACCAAAAAAAATGTGGTATTTGAATCAAATGCTGTTTAAGTTCAAAAGATTACTTTTAAAAAGTAAAATAAATCAATAAAGATTCCAAACAACAAACAGGAAGAAGGAATGATCACAAGTAAAGGTGAACTTTTAAAACTTATTCGAGTACCTTCTATATTCAACAAAGCTGAAGTGTAGGTCTAAGTTTATCAGTATAATCATCAGTACAAAATTCTGTTTCTATAATTCAAGATTTAGATTCATAATGAAATTACCACAATAAAAAATTTAAACACGTACTCCATACCATATGACTAAAATTGGAGAAATAGAGATGTTTTATCACTGTAAGTAAAAGTGGTCTATGGTATTACCATGGAGATGAAAATCTTCCTAGGAGAGGGAACAGTTGACAAGCTGTCAAGCACTCACCCTTTAGCATGAATGATAGAGCATTTCAGAATCTTTGAAAACAGAAATGAGGGCAAGTAGAAGGGCCCTTTGTCTCAGACTGTTGCTGAGAAGCTGGGTACATGAAAAAAATAAACCTTTAATGAATGAGCTAGCAGCTTTAAAATTGTATTTATTGAATTTCAAGCTGAGGTGTGTGTGTGCACATGAATTTGATAAGAATCAAATAAAAAAAACTGAAAATGTGTATGAGACTGAGAAATGGATTCATATCTTGAATTCTATAAAGAAAAGAGCATAGGTGTGAGGCATGGCTGCACCTGCCTGTGATCCTAACATTTGAAAGGCTGTGGATGGAGCCTGGAGGGTATGAGATCAACCTGAGCTGCACAGAGAATTATAAGTGAAGCCTTTAACAGGTAGAAAAGAAATTGGATTTTTCTTTCTGCAAATGTTAAAGTAGCAAGAATAACTCCATATTTGCTATTTAATTTTACCCACTCCAGAAGCTTCCATAAATGAAATGCAGTGCTGAAGATTGTAAGTTACATATAACAAATGTGGGTCTAAGAAAAATCTTGCAGTTCTCAAGAAAGTGATAGACTGTGTTTAAACCAGTGAGCCATGTAGCTTTCCATTCTCAAGTGTTTGTAACGTGGTGTTGGAATGTGGTAGGAAAAGATGTGACTGATTCATATGATAATGGCCAAATGGAAAATATGCATACCCAATACTTAACATTGAAAAGTATAAAAAGTTACTCCTTAACATAATTATTAATGAAAATGGATTTAATTATTGGTGAATAATAGCTGTCATTTAAAAATAGAAATAAATATTTTATTTATATTTTACATGAATATTTTTAAATTCCTAATTTTGAAATCATAACACATCACCGTATTTTGTTATATTTAAATTTTTCTCAATAAGACGTAAAACACAAAATATTCATTAAAAATTGTGTTTTCAATAATCTGCATAATCTTTGTTGTTATTATGTTAATCAGATGAGTAACAAGCAAAAATAAGTGTTTGTAAAGATAAAACACCCAAGGATTGACTTCAGTAAAGGAATCATATTGGCCTGCTCCCCATAGAAGTTGCAAGAAACTTTTCAAGCAACTTTATTTTACCCTTCTGAAAATGATCCCAAAACGTAAAAGAACTGGCATCTATTCAAGAAATCTGTTGAGATTTGGGAGGTAAGAAAATAGAAAAGATATCTATACCACAGTGTTATCATCCTTTGTTGCCAGCTCAGCAAGTCAGAGATACCTGTGTGTGCCAGAGAGTGGCCCACTGTGCTGTCTCTGGCCATGTTCCGGTCTGGAAGAGATGGTGCTTCAACCTTTCTACATAGTTTCCTGTTCCCAGTTGCTGGAAGTGAAACTTCGCATGTACACAGTGGAGACACAGCAGGGTCACTTGCTCTTGGGCTTCACTCTGAAAGCACAAGCTCTCCCTGTCCGTGGCATGTGGGGATGCTTGAGTACTAGCCACAGTTTTCATAACTGTGATGTGCTTTCCAGTGAGTAAAGCAGGCGCTGGGCCCTTTCCCGGAGACTTCAGCTCCTAGAACACAGTGTCACCTATGGGATCATGGCATGCTCCCCTACATCCCCTGAAGATTCCTGCTTTTGAGGGAGCCCCATGCCATCAAATTATCGGTGATTTTGGTCTCTTACCAAAGAAAGCAACGTTTTTGCAACACAGGACAAAATTGTAAGAGCTCAGTGCACTGACAAAAACTGGAGATTTTAGCAGAAAGCACCTGGAAGGCAGCCAGTGTATTTCACAAATATGTAGCTTCGACTGTAGACAGTCATAAGAGCCAGAAATTTGAGATGAGTCCTGAATTAAGGACAGATGTCAAAACTTGGTTATATCAACCCAGAGCAAGCTTAGATCTCAGGAGTAGTTGGTAGGTAGCCAACACATATTAAACTCCATGATTTTTATTGTTTTTAATTTTTCATGGTTTGTTGTTGTTAGATTGTTTCTGTAGCAAGAGAAAGAACATGATGTTGGGTAACAAAAGAGTTGGAGGATGGAAAAGAATACAATAAAAATATGGCATATGAAATCCTCAAAGAATAAAAATACATGAACACTAGAAGCTATGTCTTCAGGAGACACAATTTTAATGGCTTTACCTGTAGAATGATTTATATTCCAAGATATTATATTAACCAAAAAAATAAAGCACCCAAGCAAGGCTTGTTGAATTGCCAATCTGGTGTGGTCTGGAAAGGAAAAAAGCTTACCAGTGTCACCACTTCTTTAAAGTGTGGGAATACCCAAGCTGTCCCACTGTATCAACAGTAGGATGTTAATATTGTACTGGGGAGAAATACTCTTCACTAAAATAGTCAATTATTACAAATTAAACAAGGGATTCTAATAACAAACACAGTGATAGAAATATTAGCACTCATGATTGCTATGATATAATATCTAATATGTCTAAATTTGAATGAGTTAGAAAGCATGCAGAAAACAAAAACAATAGTATGGTCTACTCTCACATACATGGACCTGTGAGCACACACACACATACACACACAAAGTAAAGTATATTTTACACAAACATGAAGATCTGAGTTCAGAACATCAGATCTCACACAAAAAGCTTGACACAACTATATGCATTTGATATCCCAGGGCTGGAGATACTGGAGGAAGGGTTCTTCTTGGCCAATCAGTCTAGCAGAATTGTTGCAGTCAAGGTTCAGTGAGTAATATGTCTCAAACAAATATTGTGAGGAATGGTGGAAGAGAACACTGAATTTACCATTTTGCTGTTAAATGTCCATGCACATACACACACATTTATATATACACTAATACAACAGGAACACACAAGTGCATGAATACACATGATCAGGTAGTATAAATTGAGCATAAGAGATAATAAAAAATGATAACTGCATGTAATGGAAAAAGACTTTAACCCAGTCATTTTCAACATACTCACAAAGCTAAAGAAAATAGTTATCAATGAAGCAGAAAACAATGATGTAAAATTTCATCCAATGGACACTACCAATGATTAGACAGAAATTTAGAATTACAGTTAAGGCCTAAATAGAAAATAATAACTAAATTAAAAATGTTTTAAAGGGTACTAACATAAGACTATAAATTATATAATAAAAAATAATGAAACTGAAAATAGAGATTATTTCAAAACATAGGAGAGTACACTGAAAAATATCAAATAAAGATTCAGATGAAGTTCTGAGCACACCAAGTAAGTGAGCATGTATGGAGAGAATAATCTTTAACGACAAAACAGTGATTAAAAGCAGACAAAATATTTGAAAACTAATAATATCAAAAAAAGAGTCAGATTTATTGGAAAATGACAAACTGTACAGTAGGATATTTAAAAATTTAAGTAACATAAATGCAAAGAGATCCATAATTAAAGTAAAAACTGTAGGGTTTCTTGGCAACAGCCATAGACTGCAGAATGTTGATCACCATGAGGCAAGACAGACGCCTGTTAGCCGGTTTGGCTCAAACTTCAATTCTGACCATAGATAGTTTATTTCAGGCATATTTAAGCACAATACACGTGACTTCCTCCTTAAATATGTCTTCTATAGATCAACTGGATACAATGCTCAAAATAAGAGTCTGTAGAGCATTAGTGAGATAAACCTAAGAGTCTGGAGGAGTCAGGTGTGGCCTGCACATACAGATAGTACACAGATCACCAGACTATTAATGCATCCACTTTAAAGCTTCTGTACAGAAAACAGGTTATAAAACTCTTCATTTGAAGAGACAACTTGTATGTTGAAAATCCCTAGTTTCCCTAGATTATCTGTGAGCATGACGACCATGGGTCCCCTATAAAACACAAAGCAGAATTCTGCCAACAGTAAAAGAAAACTGTCTTGCTACAATGAAGGCAATCACAATAAGAGGTGCAGTGCAGTCATTCCCCTAAAAATGGATGACTAGCAAATACATCTAACGAGCATCTCCTGTACCTAAAACTCAAGGAAGACTGCAAAAGAGGAACTGGAAATAAAGTCAAGGATTTGCTGTGCTATTGTATGTCTTAAGAATGTCAGAAGTAACACCACAGACTCTCAGTAAAGTAACAGTCTAAACATAAGCTGAACAAAAGCAGCAACGTACTTGCCAATGTGGTTGGAGGAAAGTCTGTGAGACTCTGAGCCTATACAAAGAACTATAGACAAAAAAAAAAAAAAAAAAAAGAATGATAAGAGCAAGTCTTATCCCAGAAAGAGCAAAGCAATTGGTCATCCAATACCAAATAACCACCCCTGAAAGCAGACATATAGGTACAATTATACAGGCTGTGTCTTTAAGATCATATATGTTTATACAACCACTTATATGCATATAATGACAGTTAATGAAAAGGAGGCCATGAATTTGAAGGAGAGCAAAGTAGGTGCATGGGAGGGTTTGGAGAGAAAAGAGGTAATGGGAAAATAATGCAATGATAGTATAATCTCAAAAATATAATAATTAATAAACAAGAAGAGGTCAGTGTAGTTTTGTTATGCCTTACTAGTCAGGTAAAACAGAACTTTTTTTTCACATACTTACTATTTGCATGGCTTTTTAAAAGAATCCTCTTAGCTGCTTGCCCATTTGTCCCTTGGCTTGCCTGTCTTTTAGATGTTATGTCTGTCAAATACTTTATATATAGCTAGCCAAACCTTTTTCATAGTGTGAGTTGACCCTTGCTTCAGTAACTGTTTATTTGCTTGGTTATGCTTTTTAATTGAAACAATATCATTAATCAATGTCCCAGTTCCTGAATCACTTATGTCTTAGGAAATTAATGAATGTGCCAAGCTCTAGTGTCCTGTATGTCTACCTCTTAAAGTTTTCAAATGTCACATAAAGATTTTCATTTTATTTTGAATGAATTTTTAGGGAAAAAGAGGAGAATGACATTTTAAGGTTCTATACGTGGATGTGCAATCTTCTCTGAATTTTTCATCAATTATCTTTTCTCAATGTATGTTATGTTGGGAAACTTGCCACAAATAAGATGATTATAGCTGTGTAGGTTTATTTTGGGTGTTGTAACACAATACTCATGATAGACAAGAAAGATAAAGTATTTTGGCTCAGGATCCTGCAGGACTCAGTGATTATTGGCTGGCTCCATGCTTGGAGGTCTGAGGAGAACATGTGGAGTACAATAGCTCTTCTTATGGTGGACAGAAACAGAGAAAAAGAAAAATGATGAGGGAACAAGAAGCAAATTTCTCAGGCCATGCTCATGCCCTACTTCCTTCACTTAATTTTCCAATTCCCAAATTCTTCCACCTCACAGAAATGCCATTAGAGTTGATTTGTATCAGGAGAGTAATCTTTTGATTAGGTTACTATACAAAATTTTTCTCACAAGCTTACTAAGTGGCAACCACATACCCAGTGTGCCAATAAAATACATATTATAAAAAAGCTTCAACAAATTTAGCTAGTGATTTATGAGAAATGCAAATCAAAGCCTATCTGACCTAGAATATATAGTGACGATGGTATGAAAACAAATTCTTGTGTATTATTACTGAAAATGTAAATCACTGCAGCCAATAAAAAATAGAATAGAGGCTCCTTAGAATACTAAAACTAGAACTACCATGTGACACACCTGCAACTTTTTTGGTGAATGCCCAAGGGAATCAGTGTCAATAGATCAACTCACATAAGAGTATATATCACATCACCATTCATAATGCGTTAGTAAGTAGGCGTTCATCATTACATGAATAGATAAAGAAAAGGTGACACACACACACAATAGAATGCTATTCACTCACAAAAAATTAATAAAATAATAAAATGTCAGAATAAGGACCATCATGATATTATAAAACATTCTAGATTCAGAAAGATAGACTACATTTATCCACAGATGTGTAAATTTTACACTTTAAAACCGAAAGATTAAAGTTAATTTTTTTTAATAAATTCTGACAAGCTCAAGGTTTCATTTTTTTTTATTTTATTTTTTATTTTTTATTTTTTTCCTTCTTTATTTTGTATTTATCAAAAAAAACACAGTAAAAAGAATTTAAAATGTGGAAGAGTTAACAATAACTATACAGAGGATAAGAATGATAAGCATGGCTTATCAAGGGTGGAAATACAAATAAGATTGCTACACATATATTTTTTTGTGTTCATCTTTCCCTCTGAATTTTTTTTTCCATTCCTATATATCCTTATTCAAGGTCTCTTCTCCCTCCCAACACATCTGGTCATTTTTCTTCTCTGAAACTCCCCATCCCCTCCCTGGGCAGGGAGCAGACAGTCCTATGGTCCCACTGACCCAATAATGCTTAGATCAGTCTCCACTTCTGGCCAAATCCAGTTCTTTCCCCCCCCCTCAAGAGTGAGTCAGGTGTTCCTATAGTTGGACTGGGGTTTGAAGGGTCAGTC
>PVIH01013286.1:0-59214 GCA_004025045.1 Sigmodon hispidus
TCTTCTTCGGTTTTCCAAGACAAGATTTCTCTATGTAACTGTCCTGGCTGTCCTGGAACTCACTTTGTAGCTCTGTAGACCAGGCTGGCTTAGAACTCACAGATATCCACCTGCCTCTGCCTCCTGAGTGCTGTGATAAAGCCATGTGTCACCACTGTCTGAATCATTCTTTTTTCTTACTACTGCCTCTGGTAGCTGCTCACAAAATCTTATATTTTACCTTCCCTTCCCATTTTCACAGTTGCTACTTTATAAGATTTCTATCAACATTTTCCCTCATCCCACTGACAAGTCTTTCTTCTATTATTCGCTTACAAGAGAAATATTCTTTCTACTTTCCACCTGTCTTTGGAACATATCTAGCAAAATTATTGACAAATGATTTATTACATATGGAAAACAAAATGTAGTATGTAGGCACATAATTAATTTCTTAATCAGTCAAAATATATTCAACTGTGTGCATTCTCTGCATTCTTATGTGATATACTTTATAGAATTTCTAAAGAATGGAGTCTGATTATATTATCTCCATTTGCAGATGGTTTTATTGGGCAGAGGAGTATGACAAGATTTTTAACTGCATTTCATGCTTGTGTAGGTCTTTGTGTAGTCCTGGGGACCCTAAAACTATAATAATCTACCTGCTTCAGGCTTACATAGTGCTGGGATTAGAAGCATGACTCAGCAAGCCCAACCTGAAATTCGTCAGCATTGTGTTGCTTTGTTACCTGCATTTGTCTCTAGTCACTCTCCTTGCATGTATATGAACATATTTGAGACTATCTGTAGCTGTCTACACCTAGTAACTTAGCTTTCTATACATGCTGCTCCCCATCTCCCCCACACCAGGGGTACAGTCTTTTTCAGTTTGCTAGTGTATTCCTCATTGTCTTCCATGAAGCTGCCCTAAAACTAAAGAATGGGTGTTGGAGAATGTTTTTGTATAATGTAAATAAAGAACTGTTTGGTCCATGTACGGTACCGTAGAAGTGGGTGGAGAATCAGAGGCAGCCAGGTAGGAGAAGGAAGGTGAAGTTTGCCACTCTCCATCTGTCCCCCGGAGAAGCAGCATGTAGGAATCCAGGTGAACCACGGGCTGTGGGCCACGTGGTGGAAAGATTAATAAAAATGGGTTAAATTAATATGAAAGAGCTAGCTAGTAATGTGCTTAAGACATGGGCCAAACAGTGTAAAGGATATGAGCGTGTGATTCATTTCTTTGGGGGACAAAAGCAGCCGCGTGAACCAGGTTCCAACCGCTGCTGCTGCGGGCCACGCCAGGTACAAAACTCCCGGACCCCAAATGGGCCGGGAAAAACATTCTACAACAAATGGGCATCAAATATTATCTTAGAATCATATACTTCTGTTATTATAATGATAGCACTGCATTCATTTTCATTGTCAACTTACTCTTTCAAATATCCAGGGAACTTCAAAGTTCTTGAGTGTAAGGACTATGTATGGTCTTTTTTCTTTCAGTGATGAAAAGCTAGTATAAGCCCACAAAACTCTTTAAATATTTCCCATTTCATCAGGAATAACAGCATCTTTATCATGGTCCTTGGATTCAGTCTGATCTTACCATTCTTTCTGATGTAATCCCCACTGCTTTCCCTCTTACTGATTCCAACCACACTGGCTTCCTTACAGTTGGATGGAAATGCCACGCACACTCATCTTGTCATTCACTGTTCCTGGGTATGAGCTGCCCTGTTCACAGGAGTCAGTGTTGTGATGCAAGGGCTTCTATGTCTATCTCCCCTCCCCCAGGCTTCTTGGGATTTTTCCTTAAAGGTCTTAAGGTATTAAGTTTATACCAAGCACCTGTGGTATCTGTTAGTAATTCCTGGTTCTAATGAGTTGGAGTCTTGGGGCCCCAAATTAATCTAATCCATTTGGCTCCTGAGTGTCCCAAAGTAGCAAAAGTTACAGTAAAGGGGTGATTTATCCAGAAATGTCTCCAAATGTTTTGGGTTCTTGAATTCAGATACCAAAACTTCATCTTCTGTGTATGTATCTGTCTCCTTTAACTGGAACATTACTCTCTGAGAAAAGGAGTATTATTTATATTCTTTAAACTTCTGTATTACTGTGCTATCCCCAAATTCTATAATACTTCCTGGCACACACTGAGTGCTAATAAGAAATAAGTGTTGAAGGCAATGAGACAGCTTAACAGGTAGCACCTGCTGCCAAGACTAATGACCTGGGTTCAGTTCCCAAGACCCATACCATACAAGGAGAGAGCCAGTTCCCAAGGTGTTTTCTCACCACCACATTTATACTGTGATGTACAAATTCATACACACAGTAAAATAAAGGTGTAAAGAAGTAAAAAAGGAAAGCTAGTATAATACTACATGCACAGAGAATACACACTCTTTATTTGCTAAATTGAAATTCATTAAGTAGAAATTTAAGATATATAGGTACTTTTGCCAAGTTTAAAAAAATCAGTCATTGTTTAAAGCTTTCTATATGTGACAGGTATAGGCATGTCTGCAGCCTTGGTAATGCCAAGGTGTACAATAGAAAATTCTTGCCCTCAAACAGTTTAGCTTAGTGTCTTTGTCTTTGTTATTTTTTTATATATATAAAATATTGTGGTGGATTTTTTTGCTATAATTAAAAATTGCTTTAAGGAACTCTAAATCTTAACTCAGAGCTCTTTCACAAACAATGAGTAAAATGTTCTGGTAATTTCTTGTTGGCCACCAGCTTGCAGAAAACATCATGGAAACCTCTTATTAATTGTAAAAGTAGCCTATAGCTTAGACTTTTTCCTAACTCACTCTTATAACTAAAATTAACCTATTTATATTAATCTGTGCTCTGTTACACAACATTACTTCTTTTTCATCTTGTACCCCTGTTTCCTCTCTGTCTTCTTGCTTTAACTGCCCTTGATTTCTCTTCTTAATTTTTCTCTCTACTTGAAAGTCCCTTCTGTAATGCCTGCCTAGATATTGGCCATTAGTTTTTTTTTATTACAGCAATCACAGTGATACACCTTCATACAGTATACAAATATCGCACAATACTAGAGTTAACTAGAGAAGGTTAACAACTTTTCTCTAAACAATTTTCATGGGTCTATTAAAAAGAAAATGTAGTTGATCTCCCAAATGGTATTTATAGCACAGAAAGAGATCTAGAACATCTGATTTGAGGTAAAAATAATAGTAGTTTGCTAAGTAAAGGCAACAGTCAGACCAAGTACCAGATATGATGTTAGGAATATTAATGGAACATCAGTCATTAATTGGAACTTAAAGGAATGATGACTCTCTGTAGGTTCATGTATCTGAACACTTCGTCTCTAGTAACTGGAACTGTTTAGGAAAGATTAGGAGGTGTGGCCTTATTGTAAAACATGTATTACTGGGAGTGGGCTTTGAGGTTTCAAAAGTCCATGCCATTTCCAGTAAGTATTCTATCTCACTTTCTCTCTGTCTCTGTCTACTCTCTCTGTCCCGCTCCCTCTTTGTCACTACACTCTCCCTTTACCTCCTCCTCTTCCTTTCTCTAAGCCACTTAGTCATAGATTAAGAATCAAGCTATACAACTGTCACACACACACACAAATGCAGAAGGCCTAAGCTGGCCCCATTCAGGTTCCCTCGCTGAGTCACTGAGCTCTCATAAGCTCAGGTCAGCTATTTCTGTGGGTTTCCTATCTTGACCTTGACCCCCGCACACACACACCTCTGCTCATACTTACAGTCTCTCTTCCTTTCTTTAACAGGACTCCAGAAGGTTGGTTTAGTGTTTGGCTATAGATCTCTGCATCTGCTTCCATAAGTACAGGGTGAAGGCTCTCTGATGACAATTAGAGTAGCTTGGTCTGTTTGTGGGGCTCTAGCAAGCTCCCCAGCACTTGACCTGGCTTTTTGGGAACCCATTCTTCATGTTAGGCTTCCTCACATAGTTTTGATGCAGGGGGAGGAGCTTGCTCCTGCCTGAACTTGTTATGTTATACTTTGTTGATGCCTTGGTAGACCTGACCCTTTCTGAATGAAGATAGAAAAGCAGAGAATAGACAAGGATATGAGAGGAGAGAAAAGAGGAGAAACTGTGATCAGGATGTAAAATAAATAAAAAAATAATTAATAATAAGAAAAAGAATGCTTAAGGACATAAATTCTCAGTTACTGCTTTAACTCCATGGCTCCAGGCGTATTGCCAAACTTGAATACATGATGGTCAAAAACTCACCCTCTGAAACTGTAAGCCTTTCCTCAATAAACTTTTTCTTACACAAATTTCCTTGGTTTTGGAGTTTTGTCAGAGAAATAAAAAAATGACTAAGACAACGACCTTGAGAAAAAAACAAATTATTTTTAGTATATTTGTAGGCAGAAGTAATATAATATATGGTAATGATTTTCACACAAGATCCATAATAAACATTTTCTATATCTCTGGGTTACAGAAATATAAAATAAGAAAGGTTAACATTATAGTGAAAAGTTGAAAATGTGTTCAAATATCTCCAAAAATTTTCAATAATAACAGGATATTTCATGGGCTAATAATTTTAGTTCCTAAAATTTCAGTTAAATATTCATGCTGCGATAAATAACTTTGGCCTTTAACAATTTTACTTAAAAGTGTCAAAATTATAAGTTTCATGATGTTCTAAGACTGTGATATTTCCTATGTGAGAAATTTAACACATATACTTCACAAGTATTGTCTTCATTTTAAAGATATCTAAATAAGGTGCCTGCTATCCCTCCAAACTGCTGAAGAACAAACAGAAATGTTGTCACCGAAGTGGAGATGTGAAAAGGGCACAAATAAGACTTTCTGTGTATTACGGATTGTTCAGGCATATCCACTCAAATCTTAAAGAGAAATTTTTATGAAAAGAGAAAGCATGAGTATTTCAATGTACATTTAAAAATGCACTTCATAATTTACTAGAATTTTTAAAAGCAAAGGAGACATTACATAATTTCAAAATAAAATTATTTAGTTCTGTTTATTTCAGAAAGCTCAATAAAATTTTATCTGGAAAACAAACAAAGCCCAGGAAGTTGATGAAGCTTAAAAAGCGATAGACAATTCATGAAGTAAGTACTGAGTTTTGGACAAAGCATTCCATTAGGGAAGTGTAGAAACAATAAAGTAGCTGGGGCTTCTGAGATAAAGCTGTGGAATTTTGGCTCTTTCCTCTGAAAAGTGTTCTTTAGAGGCACATATTTTAATTCAATACAGTAAGAGATCAATAGAAAAATAGGAAACAGAACAACAAGTTGTTTTTTTTTTTTTTTTTTGGAAGAACAAGTGGTGGGTTGAAAGAATATAGACAAAACAAACACAGGCAAGAAATACAACCCGAAGAGGTAGGTTTAAAGGAGTGTGAACTATGCTGAAACATTCTGAAGTCTGAGGTTTCTTTGAGAAAACTACATAACTAGTAGTAGTAATCTGATGTGGTCTTTCAGTCTGTACTATCTACCACATTTGGAAATTTTTTGAGGCACCAATAAACTTTTTAAATACAATTTTAAAAATTTATTTTACATACTGACCACAGTTTCTCCTCTCTCCTCTCCTGTTTTCTGCCCCACATGTTTTCTAACCCCCATCTACTCTTTCTCTGTCTCCACTCAGAAAGAAGCAGGCCTCCCATGGACATCAACAAAACATGGCACATCAAGTTGAGTCAGAACCAAGCTCTGACCCCTGCATTAAGGTTGGGCAAGGTAACCCAGCTTGGGAATTGGGTTTTCAAAAGCCAACTCAAGCATCAGGATCTTGTCCTGCTCCTCCTGCTAGAGACCCCACAAAAAGGTCAAGCTACAAAACTCTCACTCAAATATAAAGTGCCTAGGTCAGTCTCATGAAGGCTCCATTGCTATCAGTCCAGAGTTCCTGAGCTTCTAAAAGATCAGGTCAGCTGTCTCTGTGGGTTCCCTCATCATGATCTTAACTCCTCTGGCTCATACAATCCTCCCTCTCTCTCTTCAACAGGACTCTTAGAGCTGCCTAGTGCTTGACTGAGGATCTCTGCATCTGCTTCCATCAGTTGCTGGATGAAGGCTCTTTGACAGCAGTTAGGATAGTCACTGATCTGATTACAGAGTAGGCCATTTCAGGCACCCTGTACACTGTTGCTCGGAGTCTTAGCTGCAGTCATTCTTGGGGATTTCTGGAAGTTTCCCTGGCAACGGATTTCTCCTTAACCCCAAAATAATCCCCACCAATATATCTCTTTCATTATTCTCACCATCTACTTTGCCCTCAATCCTCCCAACAGGATCCCTCATGTAACCACACTTCTACCCCCATCCCTGTACCCACACCCAGTTTTCCCAGAATATCTTTTCTATTTCACCTTCCCAGGGAAATCCATGCATTTTATTTTGGGCCTTCCTTGTTCCTAGCTTTTCTGGGCCTGGTTATCCTTTACAGCTAATATCTACTTGTTAGTGAGTACATAACATATATGTCTTTCTGGGTCTCAGTTACTTCACTTAGAGAGGTATTTTCTAGTTCCACCCATTTGCCTGCATATTTGAGATTGTTCTTGTTTGTTCACTGCCAAGTAATACTCCATTGTGTAAAGTGTACCACATTTTCTTTATCCATTCTTTTTTTTATTTAAAAAGTTTTGTTTTCCATATCTACCACTGCTCTTTCTCCCTTCCTTCCTTCCAGGCCCTTCCAGGCCTCCTTCAGCCTCATCCCACCCTATCTGCCCATCCATTCCCCAAGGAGGGCAAGGAGTCCTAAGGTGGGTCAGTTCAGTCTGTCACATCCAATTGAGGTAGGTCCGAGTCCCTCATCCCACTATTAAGGCTGGGTTAGATGTTCCTCTGTAGGGAATGGGCTTTAAGATGTTCTTTCATGTTCTTTCTTCTATAGGTACAGCCCCCACACTAGAGATTTAACAATTTTATGGCTAAACAAAATATGTCACTCAAATGTAATATTTTGTTTCCTAAAGTCTATCTTCAGAGGTATAGATACTCAGTGTCTCTACTGTGTTAATGAATTGCATTTATTTCAACAGTATTTTTAAAGAATAGTACAGCCCTGTAGATTTCTTGCTTCTTATATTTTTTCTTGTTTATTTTTATTAGGTAACTATTAAGTAAGTCATAAATGGCATTATTCTTAAAGGTACTAATATATACATAAATTAAGGTGATACAAAATTTGTTTTAGCTTGCTTTTTATTATTACAATAACCAGGGCAAAAATTACTTTAGTCAAGAAAAGATTAAACTAAAATAATTTTTTCATATTTCTTATGCATGCTGACTTGGAGAGACACATCCCTCATGTGTGATTCACTCATGCCATATTCATGTGTAGGACAATTCCTCAGTCATCATATTTGATATTTTATATATATGCTTGTTTGAGAGATATACCCCTCATGTGTGATTTACTAATGATGTAGTCTCATATAGGGCTATTTCTTAGTCTTCTCATTTGGAGAAAAATAGAGAACCTCTTCTTATTTCTTAGAGAACTTCATCTAGTAATATACATAACTCTAAATAGATGAAAGGTCTGATTTTGAGCCTAAGACAATATCCATAAATATTGTAGATTAAAAAATACTTTATGTGTGTTTGAGAGAGTGTGAGGACTATATTTGTCACATATACACAATTTATTTTATTGACTATTGCAATAACAAAATTTCTTCTCTGTTGAGGTGAATGTTTAAACTCTTAAATTTTCCTAGATCAGAACTTTAAGTTTATAATTATGAGCAATTTAAATTTAACAAGACATCAAAGAGTTTCTAGTTCTTTCTCTGCTATATGTCTTCTAGAAATCTCAGGAAAATAGTGCTAAATCCAAGAAAAAAAAAAAAAGCAAGCCCCAGAATTCAGGCTTTCTGTACTATTTCTATGGTTTGTTTTCCTGATAAACCTTACTGAGTGAGCAATAAGTATCTTCCTCATGAAAATGGAAATGTTGGAATACTAGATTATTCCTATTTTGTTGATTCTACACATAAAACAAATTAAAATTCCATGGAAGATTCAACATTGCCCTCTAGCTAGTCACACTTAAGTATAAAAACCAGTTTTAAACTACAGAGGTTCCCAAGTATATGACCAGCTACATTTATTAAGTCATTTAAGAAATAATCATACCCTAGATGCTACAGTGCCAATTCTTGATAGCTTTTGTATGGTAATTATCTGATTAATTTGTGATTGTGTTATCAACTGGAGAGAATCTAGAACCACCCAAATATTCAACCTCTGTGCATGCCTGAGAGAGATTTTCTTTGTTATGTTAATATAGGAAATTCCATGTTACCTGTGGAAAGGACTATTCTCTGGGGCAATCCTACAATGTGTAAAATGTAGAAATTGATTGATCTGTGTTCTTCACATTCTGCTTCTCAAATGTGATGCTGTTTGGCCAGTTTCCACAATATCCTCCCTCCATGATGGACATGAACACTGAGCCTGAACACTCATAAGTTGCTTTTGTTATACTATTTCATCAAAGCAACAGTAAGAGAAACCAAGAGAATTGCTAGTATAAACCGTCACCAAATATTTAGATTTATGGTATTTTATAGATTAAAAAGTCAGACATTTCATAGGAATTTCAATAGTTAGGCTGTAGACAATTTCTGAAAGAAAATTGAGATGTATGTTATAGTTATAGACTGAGTAAAGAACATGAAGCATCTGAGCATAGGGTACAGTATGGATTTACAGCAGCATGTAATTATCAGGCTCTAAAAATTAAATTCTTGTTGTCTCAGAACCAAAAAGGAAATTTTAAATTTTGATATGTTGCAGGGTATTTGCATACTATGTGAAGATGTATTGTTGTGAATGATTTAATAAAAAGCTGAATGGCCAATATGTAGGTAGGAGAGGTTAAGCAAAACTTCTGGGCAAAGAAAGGAATTCAGGGGGACAGAACTGGGTACAGGAAGATGTTAGTGAGTCATAGAACAAGTTGAATATACAGATGGAGAAGAGGTAAAGAGTCATATGGAAAAATATAGACTAATGAAAACAGATTATTTGAAGTTATAAGACCTAAGTGGGAACAAGCCTAAGCTAAAGAGTAAGTTTCATAATTAATGATAAATCTCTGTTATTGGAGTGCTGGAGATTCTAAAGAAAGTCAGATGAGAAAGTTCAACTACAGTTGGTGACAAAGGTAATGCATGTATGTCTACATATGGCTCAAGTAAGCAAAGAAAAAAAAGAATTCCAGACATGGAGCTAGGTACATCTTCCTAGTAATCACAGTCTCTCCTGCAGTCTCCCTGCTTATAGCATACAGGGGCATGGCCCTTTTAAGAGGCCCTGCTGTTTAGCCCAGCATTTGAACAGTCCTTGTGCTACTTGGTACTAGGTAACAAGGGTTCAACAAATTCACAGACCTGGGGGTGTAAATGCAGCTCCTAGAAGATGACTTTGGGCATAAAAGGCTTGGCTCTCATGAACCCTAGGGGGTCAGCAAAGCCATATGGCAGGTGTTCTAGCTATTTAAGCTATTTAATATGGTCCTAGAAACTCAACAGATGAAGATAAGAAAAAACCATTTGTGGCCAGGCCTTTTTAGCCTTGCCCTGAGGTTCAGATCCACTTGTAATCCCATTGCCGCTTAGCCACAGAGCCCCAAATAATCACAGAAAGGCTTATATTAATTTACACTGATTGACTTATGACTCAGACATATTGTTAGCTAGCTCTTTCATTTTAACACATCATAACTTAATTCCATTAATCTGTTTAGCCCTGTGGCTTGATCAGAGCAGCATGATTGTCTTCTTTCCTCTGCATCTGCTGGTGTCTCTGCTGATGTCTCTCTGGCTTCTTTGCCCTGCTATTCCTGTTCCCAGAGTTTTCTTAGTCTGGTAGCCCTGCCCACACTTCCTGTCTGCCTTCTGGCCGATCAACTTTTTATTAAACCAGTAGGAGGGACAAATCTTACTACACCAGGTCCATCCAGGCCAAACAAACCACTTATAAGGTACAGCATGCTTGAAAATGTGCTTAGGTGCTAATGAAAATGTGTATAGCAATCACAGAAAAAAAAAAAAAGCTTACAAGCAATAAAGTAAATCTATAAAGAAAAAGTAAAGTAATATAAGAATAAGCCACTTAAGGATGGGAAAGGGACAGAATATCTCAATCCTGTATAATACTTTGTTGACTTTGAAGTCTTAAAATGCTAGTGGACAACAAATGATAGTTGCTGAGAAATATTGTGTTGTAGAAAAATAACCTACTATATCAAACCAACTTATATATTTTAAGAATGTCTTAACTTTAGAATAAAAGTCAGAAATTGTGTTACATGGTAGGGAGACTATGTTTCCAGAGGAAACAAAATTCTATGGATTTCTTTAAAATTAATAAAGGCTAGATTTGATTGGGGGAGACCTGCTAAAAATCTTGACTGCAGAAATAAAGAAAAAAAAAAGAAAAACTATAAGACATGTGACATATAAGCCGATTCCCCTATTGTAGAAATAGCTCTGAAACTGGATGAGACATGATAAATCTTAATGGCTACAGAGCCCCCAAGACTTACTATCACATGCTATTCTTTCATATGACATAGATGGAGATTTATATTACAGTTTGGTTATGCAGTCCAAAGGGATTTATACAACTGACAGATACCTTTACTTAATCATACACAGAACAAAATGTCATTTTTAAAGTTGATTTGTGCATACCACACATTCTGTACTTGTAGTATTGCAGATATGTATGTTACTTTTAAAAATTGTGTGTTTTCAGGGAAATAAGAATCAGACACTAATGAAAACAAGTAGCATAGGTGAGCCAGTCTCTGCGAATTGTTGCTTCTTCAAAAATTTGCATCCAGGACAACTTCCAATATGCTAGCTGAGTGTGTCTAACTTCATAGACTACACTCTCCATGTGTTCAGATAAACCCTACAGTTTCACATTACATAGAGATTAAACAACAAACAATACAGCTAGCTCTCCCAAGATATGACCATTATATCACTTTTTCAGGGTCCCTTTAAAATGCTGTCACATCCTTGACAACAGGAAGTAATTTTAACATGATGCCCACATTCCAGGAGGAAGGGTGGGTGGTTTTTCATTGTTCAGTGGGTTATAGATGTTTATCATTTAGGGGAATTGGTTGAAAGTTGTTATTTGTCATTGTCAGGAAGAAAATTAAGCAAAGGAGATTAGATTCAGAGATCTTTCTCTAAAAACAAAAACAAACAAAAATAAATAGGAAGAGGACATACAGAATGAAGGAGAGGTAAAAAGACACATGGCAGAAAAAAGAGGAATAAAAACAGATTAATTTAAATTATAAAAGTTAGATGGTAACAAGTTTAAAACTAAAGGCTAGATTTTCATAATTAATAATATGTCTTTGTGTCAATATTTGGGGGCTAGTGGTCCAAGATAATAAGATATGAAAGTCCCACTGTACTCATAATTTTTATATTTTTTATTACTGTATCACTCATAGTTTTTTAAAAAATAAAATATAGTTCTTGAGTTGTAAATCTCTGTAATAAATACTTTAAAAATAAGGCAGCTAAAAAATTAACCTTATCACAAGAAGCATAACTATGTTTTACAGTAAAGAATAAATAACAACATTGCTATAGTGTTATCTTTCCTCCAATCATAAACAGAAATGCCAAAATACTCATGTTTGTGAAGTAAATAATTCATCATTTAAAACACAGCTAAAACCACTGAAGAAAAATTAAAGACAATCATTTTCTTGGTATTTTTTTTTAATTTGTATGTGTGTGAAATTAAAGTGTAATGGAAATTAAATGAGCTTTTTCCCTAATAGCTAATAAGAATACCAGTTTCAAAAAAATGAGAGAATTTTTCGGTACTGGTTTTGAAAAGAATGTAGGTGTTAATATAATCAGTTGTTAATCACTTGATAGTATTAAGAACTAGCTGTTATCAATTAAGGATATGCTAAGCACATTATCTAAATGATTCACTAAAATTTTTGAGAGTCTCAAATGAATAACAATATGGCTATCTCCATACCAAATGAACTACATTTTACTTTGAAAATGATATCTTAATAAATGAATATTCACCTTTGGCCCAAGAATAATGCATTAAAGTATTGCCATGGTGTAATATTATTAAAAATCCATGTCAAGGAAAGAAAATATGGCTTAGAAGGTAAACCACTTGCCTGGTAGGCATGAGAACTTGAATTCAGAGTCCTAGAACCTATGTGAAAAGTTGGGAAGGATGGTACGTCTTTTAGTTCATGTGACAGTGATGTGGGAGATGGTGACAGGAGGACCCTTGATGTTTATGGGCCAATTAGCATGGCCTTCTTGGTGTAGTTGTAGGCCAGGGAGACACCCTGCCTCAAAATATGGTGAAAGGTTTCTAATTATAAACACCTACAATTGTTTTCTATTCTCCAAAGAAGTGTAACTACATATGTACACACATGAACTCTTCCCACATTAACACATACATTCTTAAATGCAGTTTAAAAATTCAGTGGCATTTTTCTTCTCTTATCAAAATGGTGTGTAGTATAACAAATTTGACATTGAAGACATTGAATAATAAATTAAAAGTTACTTACATCTCATTTAAATACTATAAACCATTAGGTTAGTTAAGTTTTACATTGTTAAAAGTTGTCATTTAATATTGAAATAAATTCTTATTAAATGTTGTTATGTTATTTGTCATTTAAATGTACATTGCTCATTCTTTTGCTAATGACTCACTACTTGTAGCAAATTTTATAGCTTTTTCATGCTATGGGAATTATACCAGACAAAAACAAACTAGAGGGTTGTAAATGGGTCTTAAAGAAAGACATAGCTCACAATGTCAACAAGACATTAGGTCCAAGAACTACTGATTAACAGAGAATGCAGTGGTTTCAGACATTTCACAAAGATGGGAGCCCTGAGGATGAGGAACATGACAGTTGGCCATCAGAAATTGTCAATGACTAATTAAAAGCAATGATTAAAGCCAATTCCCGTACAACTGTATAAAGATTTGCCAACAAGGGCCGTTCAATGAACCTAAGCATTTGAAGCAAACTAGAAAAGGTAAAGGAGCTTAATATTTGTGTCTCATGAGCTGATTATTTTTTAGTTGTAATTTTGACCATCATTTTCTTTTTTCTATGCAACAACAATGGACCATTTTCCAGTCACAGTGAAATGTGTAATGAACACTGGATTACTTCAGACAGCTGGTAATGTTATCTCAGTGCTGAGAAGCTCTTCCGCACTTCCAAAACCAAACTTGCCCTTCCTTCATATGTCTCTAGTGTCTGGTTGCCTCTATGATCTAATACAGATCTGGAAAGCAGGCAAAACAAGTCAGGAGGCACATGGAAACATAAAATGCTCAATTCTCTACAACACCTATCCACAATTAGACAACCAATACTTCAAAAGTTGAATGAATTTGGTTGTGAAATTTTTTACTTACCCACCATATTAATTTAATCTCTAGTCAATAAGATACTTTTTTTTTTTCAAGCATTTCCACACTTTGTACAGGATAGAGCTTCCATAGTCAAAAGGATGCAGAAGATACTTTTAAAGATTTCACTGAGAACCAAAGTACATGTAGTTTTTTGGGGGCTACAGAAATAAACTTATTTTCTTGTTGGCAAGAATATCCCGATTGTAATAATTCATAATTTTTTTGATGCAGGCTCATTTTAGCCTAGCTATAATAATTTAAATTTCATGGTCTGACCCTGTCATTCTCTTTGCACTAACCTAATAGTTTATATCCAAGAAAATTATATATGTGATGATTAATCTTGATCACTGATCTTCAACATGATTGGATTGTGAAGAGCCTTGTGGACTTAAAGGATACTTCTGTGTATATTTGAAAAGGTATTTCTAGAGAGGATTTACTGAGAGATAAGAACCACCTGTAATGTGGAGAGGAAAATTAACTCAACTGGAGATATAGAGAAAGCCTGCTGGTGAGGACTTTATTTCTGCTTTATGATTATTGCATTGTAAGATGCTCTGCCTCACCACACCCTCCACACAATGACAGAATGAAGCCCCTGGGACGAACAGCTCAGAAGAAATCTTCCTCTTTTGTTTGCCAGATATTTTGTCAAAAGAGTGGATGTGTGACTAAAAAGTTATGACAGAATTATGAAATGTAGATACTTCACATAAAGCAGAAGTCTATTAGCAAGAAATTTAAAAAATAATAATATAGTGAGCTCTCTAAAACCATGAGATTAAATCTTTATAGACCTCATGTTTCTTTGAGATGTGACCATTGATAGGTTGCTCATACTCCAATGGGTACCCCTTACTCAGTACATGTGAACAGTATTAATTATGCTCAATTGGGTTATATTAAACAGAAAAGAAGAGAACACAAGCTTGAAATAAGGATTTATTGGAAGGTGTTATGGGGGAATTGGGAAGGTATGATAAAAATGCATTGTACAAATGTATGATATTCACATATAATAAATAAAAATATCATAAAATCATAAAGGTTTAAAAGCAAGAATGCCTTGGCTCTGATGTGAATATTATAAGATATTTACATAATCATTTTGAATGTTATCTGGTATCTCATCAGTGTGTCTGACTTTATGTATCTTTCTTTTGGTTAAAAATAAATTTAAAAATTTAAACACAGAAATGGAAGTCTATAATGTACTTATATTCAATGTTGATACTAAAAGAAAACAACTTTTATACAAATTATAAAAACCAATTTATATTCAAATGATATTTTAGCTTTTTTTATTGTGAGAAGTGCTTGATAGTTTTTCTGTATACTAATTTTTATTTTGCCAATGTAATTAAAATTAATGGTTTATGTAAAGTAAGGGAAAACAGACTTTAATTTCTCCATATTAATCTTTTATAACCAATGCTTTAACAGTAAACTTTAGAGCAATTTCCAAGTGATTGAAATGTATAATTATTCAGTAAAAATATTTGTAAAATCCTATAAAAATAAACACAACTGTTTTCAGCTTTGAATTTTACTTGCCATAAGATGCTCTTAGACAAAATTCATGTGCAGTTTGACATTAAGCTGAACTTGAAGCACTTCCATTATCATATTTATACAGTTTAGAAGTTATTATTTTTTTCTAACATTACAGAATTTACTACTGTTACTGTTTTACAGAAAAGTCCCCAGGCTATTACCTGTGGAAATAATGAATATTTCAATAAACAGAAAAAAAGGTACCTGTGAATCATCTGTTCAGGTTCATTGTCCAAATTTTCACACAAAGTTAATTTATTCTTATTTATTTGTAAGAAACCCAAACAAGCTGTTCATCCTTTGATAGCCTGGCACAGTAATAGTACAGATGGATTGAAGTCAAATGGTTTGAGTGCAAATCCTAATGCTAGTCTTTTCTAGGTAAAACAAGCATTGAAAGATTTTCTTACCCCTTACTTTTCTATCTAAAAAATAATGACAATAAAAACTACCCATCTCTTTTACCACTAACAAAGATAAATGTTGAATATTTATAAACTCCGTCTATCCTATTGTTTCTCCCCCTAAATTAGAATAATAATTATGCACACTTTTCATAATACTATATTGCAAATAGAATTGTTCACAAGGCTGGGGAAATGGCTCAGTTGGTAAGTGCTTGATGCACAAGCATCAGCACCAGAGTTTGGGTTCCAAATCCACATAAAAAATCAAATGTAATGGATGTGTGCCTGTAGCCTCATTGCTGGCAGGCAAAATCAGGAATATCTCTAGGGCTTGTTGGCAGCCAGTCTAGTGCAACTGACAATTTTCAGTAGACCAGTACTGAAAAAAAGATGAATAAAAATTGAGGAAAAAAACATGGTCACTTTGCCCTAGTAAAGTCCTTTATCACTATGACTTTTGATACCCTCTAGCAGAAATACATCTATGATGACATCTGGTGCCCTCTTCTGTATATTGTATGCATAATAAATAAATAAACCTTTTTTTTTTAAAGAAATACATCGACTTTGATTGAACTCAACCACTGAATATATTCCTGTATGAATCCTAATGGGATAAATACTGTAGAGAAAAATCAAGCTAGGACAATTAGCTTCTCTTTTAATCCATAAGGACAAAGCTTCAATATTTTCATAATACTGCCAGAAAACTCTATAAGGCTTTTCCAGGAATCTCTCTCTCTTTATTTTACTATGAGCTCCTGAAAGCTTTTTTCCTCATTTTTGTGAACTTGTTCTTAATGGCTCATATTAAGGAAATTAACAAAATTGATGGTAAGGGTTAACAGTTAAAGCAATTGAAGAAATAATTTTAATGCTATTGAATCTAATGTTATAATAATTTGCTTTACATTATATTCTACTTTCAAATGTTTAATTTTTAAGCCATTCATGATTGTTATGTTTTATAAGATAGTATTGTATGCTGTATTGAAGTTAAAAATATAAGTTGTATTTCATCTTGGAAAATTTTAATGACACTGTACATGGTGACTATCATATGTTCTTCATTAATTTAGTGGATGACTATGAGGTGGCTTCTTAGGGAGATAAATTAGATCTATATGTATTACAAGGACCTAAATATTGGCATTCCTTTTAGTTCCTTTGTTTTCATTGCTTTTGGGTTCCAGGTATGTAGCTGGACAACAACAAAGTCAGTATCATTAGTCTTAAAGAATGAATAGTGTTTTAAAATTTAACTATTGCATACCACTTAACCAAAGCTTGATAAAAATATATCTTTAAGTAAAAATTGCATATTAGTTATTTTTCTGTTTCTATTATAAAGTACCCTGGCCAAGGTACCTTAGACAGGGAAGAATTCATTTCAAATTAGGGTTCCAGGATGGTAAGAGTTTATCTTGGAAGGGAAGGAGAACTCACATTCTCAACCAAATGCTTGAAGTAGAGGCAACAGAAAATAGAATGTGCCTATAAACACTGAGAATCACACACTTGGTGATGTAGTTCTTCCAGCAATATTATACCTCCCATAGGTTCTATAACCTCCATAAACAGTTTACTGACTAAGGACAAAGTGTTTAAATGTCTAGTCAATGCAAGACAGTTTTCATTCATACTACAAAATTCTAACCCCTGGACATCATGGGCTTGCTATACCATAATGCAAAAAAATGCCCAAGTCTAACTTTAAAATCCTCACATCTTTCTCAGTTTCTATATTATTTAAAACTTCAATGCCGAAGGTCTCTTAAAATACTCAAGATTTTTTAATTGTAACCCACTATAAAACCACAAAGCAAATTTCATCCTTTTCCATACTATGAATATAATGATATAGAATATGCATAACTATTAAAAAGAGGAGGAATTGAGACATGGTGAGAAAATAGTAGCTGAAACTAAGACCAGATGCCAGGAGGGATAACACCATTTCCATAAATCATTATCTGCTTTAGAGAGCTTAGATGGCTTTGCCCTTCCAGCTTTGCTGCCTGACACATACATGTCTATCCTGGGCCAGTTCTACTTCTACAGAAACCCTTGGGAAATGTCTTCTGCCCCCAACATCCTTTCACAGCTTCATGCAGTTGCTTCTCAGGACCTTCTTGCACATAATCCCCTGCAAAATGGTACTGTGTCTCAAAGTTCTCTGAAACCACGGAGGTATGGAGGTAGAATTGAAAAATAAAAAACCTCCATCTAGCATCATTTTGACTCCTAGAGGACACAAAGGCAATATTGTCAACATTGGCTGCCAGCTTAAGATCGACCCTAAGTTCCTTAAGCCACAGCAACAATTGTTTGCAATTGCTTTCTAGAGCTTCTATGGGTAGAGCCTTTCTCTGGGGAAGCTCTTCCTGTTATTCCAGTGCAGAGCAGGCCTCTCCTAAATGGCACTAATCTCCTTAACAGTTACAGCCTCTTGTCAAGCTTCCTAGTGCTGTGTCTCTCTCCAAACTTTTTATTTTTGTGTAACAGGTTTGTCCCACTTAGCCTTTTTCATTGTAGACCTACATAAGCATTAACAAAAACAATCATACCACAGACTCAACCTAATGGGGTTTGAAAGTTCTTTTACTAAAGACATTAGTCCATTACTTTTTAAAATTTAGCTTCATATGTGACTTGGGAAGAAATCAGCCAAATATCACATGAATGGCCTCTAGCCCAGCTGCTATTAAATTCTTTGCCTACCTTTTAAACAATAGTCCACAATACTTTCAGTGCCATAGTCTTCTAGGAGTCTACTGGGATAGTCAGTTCATCTCTAAATACAGCATTTAAAGATTTTCTAGAGTAAATTTCCAAAGTCCTCCACATGACTCCCAAAACAACATGGTCAGATTCTTCACCACTACACTTCACTTCACCAGCAACACACCACTCAAGGTATCAATCCTGTCTTAGATTAGATTTTTTTCTGGGATAAATAAAATAACCCAAAAAAAAATAAAATTGGGAACATGGTGGTTTCAATGAAAATGGCCTCCATAGGATCATATGTTTGAATGTTTGGTCCTCAGCTAGTAGAAATGTTTTGGAAGAATTAGTATGTAAGATATTGCTGGAGTATGTATAACCCAGTTAGAGGAAGTATATCACTTGGGAGTAGCTTTGAGGTTTCAAAATTCCATGCCAGACTGTGTATGTATCTCTCTGCCTGTCTGTCTACGGAGCAAGATATCAACTCTCAGTTACCATGATTTTTTGCCTTTCTATGATGATCGTGGACTAATACTATAAAACTACAGGAAAGCTTCCAATTAAACACTGTTTTATAAGAGATGGCTTGTTTTTGTGTCTTATTACAGCAATAGAATAGTAACCAAGACAGGAAAAAACTGGTTTAGTTGGCTTACAGATTAGAGTCTATGAACTAGGTAGGGTAACCAGGGCAGAAACCTGGAGACAAGAATTGAAGCAGAGGAATGCTGCTTACTGGCTTTCTTCTGATGAATTGCTTAGGTTTCCTTCTTACATCACTCAGGATCATCTCTCCAGAGTTGCCATTACCCATAGAAGCCTGGGCATGACTATTTGAATTATCAACCAAGAAAATTCTCTCAGACATGCCCATGGGCAATTTTGAGGAATCATATTCATCAATTGAGATTTCTATTCTCACATGGCTAGATTTTTCATAAGTTGACAAAAATTAACCAGCTATCTTCATTGTAAAAACTCAAATTCCAAAGTAGCTAAAGTGTGACGAACTGAGCAGGTAATACACATAATCAATGTGATAAGACATAAAGTTCTCGTACATGAAAGCAAATTTTCTGTGAATGTTTCTAAGAGTAAATATTTTTAGATTTGTCCCTTAGCAGTTATTATGGGTTTTAATAAAATAGGAAAAACTGTATTAAACATTTTATAGATTACACAAAACACTAAAAAATACCATATACCAATACATGTAAAAGAGAGGTGTTTCAATTTAACACAATAGCTCCTGTTGAGAAAATTTTATTTCTCTCAATAATGAAGACATACCTTTTAGTTTCAACAAATATATTGATTTGTTTTCACGTGTCACAAGACACAGAAAATACTTTATTCTCCCGTGCTGGAAATAATTTTTAAAGCACAAAGTTGACAAATTTTAACGAGAAGAAAGGGCTTATTTTTTTCCTTTGAGTAGTGCATTCTGGGAATTATTGCTTTGTCTCCTTGAGTGACATAAGAGAAGTCAAATCTCTGGCAGTGTGGTTGTTTGATGATATTTTGAGTTGAATTTTGACACTTTTCAGTGAAGTTCAATGGCCTTTTCTATTTGAATCATTCTGATCTTCATGTAACTTTTCCCCTTAGAGCATTCTCTTTTGTGATGATGAAAAGAATTTTAGGGTCTCAACAGACTTGTCTTGTATAATATGCCTGTCTAGGTTAATATATTATATCTTCAGTGAAAAAAAACCTAGACATCTCCTAGGTAAAATTATTTGTATTTTAAGAAGTATCGCAATCACTTTCAATTTCATCTTGAAGCATATCCTTTTCGTATGTGAAGTCCTTGAGGTTCAAGATGATATGCACGTCAGAAGAGAATAGAGTCAGGCAGACTCCTCTGTAAGTAATGGTTCATACAAGGGTTGTTCCCAGTTGTTGACCATATATATGTCCCTGGTGAATGGTGTAGAAGAGATTGGAATGAATGTATGGGAAATTTGTTTTTTAATCTTAGCACCACAGTCTAAACAATGTAAACTCTTTCGTTTTCAGTACGTTTATCATAGGCTTCTCCACAAATCAGCCATGATGCTTAAGGAACTCAGGACTTCATTGATGCATATAATATAAAATATACACCTACTGACATAATCACATTCCTTAATACTCATCTGAAACTAGAACTTTAAAGAATGCATTCAAATTTACCTAAGTTTCTCCTCACCTTCTATGCATTTATGACTTAAAATTTACTCACAATTGAGATCTCAGGTGAAACAATTTATCTATTTCTGTTTATTTACTTTGTTTTGTTTACAAAGCTAGGTTAGGATACCCATTAGGTACTCCCATAATTGTCTATAGTCTTTTTTAAAGATCATCATGGCTGCAGCTAATTGTACAGTCAATGTCTTTTATAGCACTTTTCAAAGCATTATAAAACTCTCTGGTTAGTTAAATGGTTTATTTGACATGACTAATAGATGTTTATCAAATCAGTGTACTTGGAAGATTGAGGGCAAGGATTCTACTTTCTATTTGTTTGCTCAAAGGTGGTAGAGCAATGACTTAATAAATTAAGCTTTTACATTCTACCTTTATCTCATGCTCTCTTATCTCATCTCTTCCACCAAGTGTAGGAATTCCTTCTTTATGTTTCTTCAGTAAGTAAGTAGATGGGGCAGTCAACTAAGGCACAGTAATATTCAGCTCTATTAACATCAGGGAATCAATGACAACATTTCTATACATTTTTTGATCTCATTACTGCTCTGTAGTATTGCCAGGACCCTGTATTTTCAGGGACCAGTAAAACTGGAAATATCAAAGAACATGACATTTAGGCCTTTTTTTTTTTTTTTTTTTTTACTTCTTCCACTTCTAAGTCTTAAAATTAAAGAGGTACTTCCTAGATCTCCAGCACCACATCTACTTGTCTTCTTTAATTATGTGTAAGCCACAAACACTCTCTAGGCAGTCATAGTCTGAGCTATTGGCTAGTACACTTTATTAAATCAGTTCCATAAACATCATTGATGTCAGCATTTCTTTTAATCATATTCTTGTCATTGATTATAAAATATTTTTCTAGGCTCATGTATTTTCTGAGATGCTTTATGCTTGTTTATAAAAGAAGCAGCTCTTTATCTCTAAAGTGTCAAGTGGCTGAGTAGTAAATAAGGTAGATAACCTTAACAATGTACTTAGTATCTAAGTAAGAGACCATTATGAAAATCCTAGGCAACATAAGCAGGAATGGTCAATACTAACATAAAATGTTTTGATTTATTTTGTGGATTATAGATCTATCTCTTTGTTTTGGTTATGTTAAAACTCCCCATGTCCCTCATATCCTGAGAAGTTATCAGCCATTAAAACATCAGTCTTCTCATTGGAATTGAGAAAAGAATGCCTTGCTGAATTTGATAACCAGTTTCAGTAGTACTGACCATTAATAGTATCAGTAGGAAACAAGAACACTGTATTCATGAAACCATATGAATTTTTCTATATATACCTAATTGTGCTTCTGGTGTCCTATTTTCCTTCTGGCTCTTATACACTTTCTGCCTCCTCTTCCACAGGGTTCCCTGAGCACTGAGAGTAGGGGTTTGACAGAGAAATCCCATTTAGAGCTGTGTGTTCCAAGGACTCTCTCTTCATTTAATGTCTGGCTGTGAGTCTTTGCATCTGTTCCTATCTGATGCAGGAAGGAGCTTCTCTTATGATGACTAAGTTAGGCACTTATATAAGGATAGCAAAAAATTATTAGGACTCATTTTATTGATCTTCCCCCTAGTAGCATTTGGGTTTACCCTAGACCTCTGAGTTATCTAGTCTTTGGTGCTCAGTCATTCAAGCAGTGTTGGGTATAAGTTCTATTTCACAAGGTGGGCATTATGTCAAATCAGAAATTGTCTAGCTAGACCCACCATTTCTGTGACACCATTGCTCAAGCATATCTTGCAGGGAAGACAGATAACAGGTAAAAGATTTTGTGGCTTGGTTGGATTTTATATTTCTCCTTTGGTAGCCTACAGAGTAATTTCCCATATCCTACACCAAAACCATGGACTGTCCTAATAAATCTATTTTATTTGCCATTTCCAGGGAAGAACCACAATCAACCCTAGTCTTTTATTCTATTCTTAGTCTAACTAGGTCATGCATTTAATGGCTAATATTTACATATGAGTAATATATATCATATTTATCTTTCTGGGTCTGGGTTACCTCAATTAGAAACTGTATGCTTTCTTCCTCAAAAGACTTGAGCTTTCAGTACCATCAATAATGTAATCAAATAAGTGTAAGGGGGATGCATGTTAATATTCTAAGTTAGCAACAGTCACAGAAGAAAGTAAACTACAAGATAAATCTTCAGTGATTCTGTTTAATTCCCAAGATTTCAACAGAAAATAAATACTGGTCATCTGGAGAATACAATTCCACAGACTTTTTACATTGTATTTGTCACTAATTTTAATTTTGATGAGTAACTTTTGAAAGAACCATAGCAGTCATGAAGATTCCATATGCTAGATATACTTAATGATTCTTCCAACTACAAGTAGCGAGCCAATAATAGTCATATCAAAAATGTAGTCTTGTTACAATAATTATATATGTGACTCTTTATCTCATTTGTATTCTAGACACAACAAAAAACCCCTGTCCTTTTGAAGGTCTGTCTGGATCTCTCTTCACCCATGTTGTTGTGTGTCACTGTTCCTGGGGATATGTTAACAAACACCTCCTTACCCCAATTAGGGAGCTAACAATATGCCAAAGTATAGATATCACCAAAGTGCAATTTGTTGAACAAATAAATTTTAATAGTGTTAATGAAATATGCACAAGAAGTTATTTGTAGCAAAGAAATGACTCAAAGACAGCTGTATCACCATAGCCCTCACCAGCATGGGTGATGAAAGCTAGAAACTTACAACAAATTACTCAGCCTGCAGCTTGGAAAATATCTTTTATATCCTCTATGCAGCTTGCTGGTTTTGTTTCTGCTTCTTCTAGGCTTCTGGTCTGGTCTGCGTTTCTTCTAGGCATCTTGTCTAAAGGTGTCTTTCAGCAGTTCTTACTAATTATGTGTAGTTGGGGATGGAAGGGGCTCAATGATTCTGCTCAGTTTGAGGTAGTTCCTAAAGTTATTTTGATTTGTTTACTTCCTGAACTCAATGAACCTCCCTGGAGAATAAAAAGTTTTACTTCACCTTTGAATAGTTAGTTCTTAGCCTGTAGGTCTGGACCCCCTTGGCAAACCCCAATCTCTAAATATATTTACATTATGATTCATAACAGTAGCAAATTTACAGTTATGAAGTAGCAATGAAAATAATTTGATGTCTGGAGTCACTACCACATGAAGAACTTTATTAAAGAGTTGCAGTATTCAGAAGGTTGAGAACCACAGGTTTAAAAACATTCTTTTTAAGGGAGTGCAAGAACTTATATAATTCTATTTTATAAATAATGATAATAAAAAATCCCACTAAATAAAAAATATATTTGTTTACTTTTCTGTTTAACAATGTGTTTGCATAGAATATTTTCCTTAAGAAATTGTTACATAACACATGTCCACAAGTTGGACATCACTTTCTTTTTTGCCAGTAAGAGACGATTCAATTTGACAACAGTTTAAAAGAAGCACCTTTGTAGCATAAAGTGCTCCTGCTATTTCTAATATCTTCAGTGCCTTACAGTCTCTATCCACTGCTTGTCTTCAAAGCTAAGTTTTGGGTAGGACAACATCATCTTCCTTGGTACTGCTTGTTGTTGTTATAGTTTCTGGGTTTTATTTATTTTTTCGTTATTTATTGCTGTGTAGCAAGTCATTCAAAATTTTAGTATCTGAAATGAAAATAACTAACATACAATTGTTTACTTTGTTCAACCAGGCAAAACATGTACTAATTTCACAGCTATCTTTTTCAGGCATGTGAACTTTAATTGAAATAGATATTTCTAAGATGCATCAGTTATTTGGACTAAATTGATGTTCACTGTTGGCTGTAGCTTTGGGTTTTTCTTTTTCCAAGTGGTCTCCACACTTGGAAGGACACTTCAATATCTACAAGTTGCCTCTCATAATAAAAGGTTCATTCCAAATAATAGAAAACAGTAATTGACAGCCTCTTAAGAACTAGCAAGTTGCCAACATACCTTTTGCCTATTCAGATGTCAATTTCAACCTCAAAGTTTAAAATAACAAAGTAGGGATATAGTCAATAAGGAATAATGAAGTCAAACACAGTCAGTGATGGTTGGCAGAAGCTCTGGGGATCTCACTCTGTCAGGAACAGCCACTGGGGAAACATCGGGAGAAGATGCTAGGCCCTCCAAAGATAGGCAACTGTCCATTTACATGGGCAGTGTGTGGAGCCTCGAGGGAGGGATTAGACTGTGTTTATGTGTGTAGGCTAGCACTTCAGAGCCCATTCCCTTCAGAGGAACACCTAACTCAGTCTTGATATTAGGATGAGAAAATCAATCAGACTTGCCTGGAGTGGATGATCCATGCTGAGCTGACACACCTTGGGATTTCTTGTGCTTTTGGGGAAGGGGATGGGGAGGAGGGAGGCTGAAGGCTGACTGGGAGGAATTGGGAGATAGGAAGAAAGGGGGAACAAACGGCCACATGGATAAAAAAGACTTTATTTTATAAATAAAAAAGGAAAAAAAAACAGTATGTCTTGGGAGTCATGACTTATTCGAGGGCTTTTCAATAGCAGACAGTCTTCTGCTGAGTTCTTCAGCAGAGTTTTATTATAGTGATTAAATGTGATCAGATACATATCTATCTTTTCACCATTAAGACCCTTTTGAATATATATATATATATACACACACATATATATATATATATGTAAAATGTACACGCACACATACAAGGGCTAATGCCTCAGATTCCAGATTTGTACATCTTTCAGAATATCACCAAAAATATGGAAAAACTAAAAAAAAAGGAGCTAACTGCAGATTTAGTGCATATCAACGAAGAAAAGGTATAATAGAGGGACCCAAATACTGAAAAGGCATCCATTATAATCACTTATAAGCCATGAAAACTTTATAACAATACCAAATGAAAATTCAAAATGTCAGTATAAGATTTGAGCTTAAGTCAATTTGCTGTGTGAATAGCTGAACTGAATCACTTTAGAAATATGTTTTTTTAATGATACTATAGTTAATTAAACACATTTTATACAAACATTGTGACACAAATAATTTTATAAAGAAGTGTACAATGACTATTTTCTTTACAAATTCTCAGTCTTTTCATATGCATGTTTATTTTTGCTGTAGTCTCCGATTTTCATTCATTTCTTATTTACAAATTACTTATCAGTGTTGAACTTTTATTTAAATCGGTTTAAAGATATTTTCCATGAACATCAAATACTTTATTAATTCACTCAATATGAAGTGAATTGGTATTATTGATTTCTTCTTGCATTTTTGATGATGTGTCTTTATTTCTTCATGTAATTAAAATGGTTTGCAGGCTCATTTGGATTGAAGGATTTTCACAATCCTCTCCTCTTCCTATCTTGTTCTCTCCTTGCCTTCTTCCTTCCTTCTTTCCTTTATTCCTTCCTTCCCATCTTCTTTTATACCTTTTTTGGAGACATAGTTTCTCTGTTTAATAGCTCTGGGTGTCCTAAAACTCATATCTATAAGTAACGCCAAAATTAGACACTAGAGATATAAAGAATGTTTTGGTCCTTGGTAAATTTCTGGAACAGAATTTCAGTCTCCTGTTGCATTTTATCTAACCTGACTTGAAGTGAGATTTGGATTTATCTCTGTATGTCTTTGTATTTCTGTCAGTCTTCCAGCTTATAAAAAATATTCATCTGTTTCTAAGATTGTTCATAGCTTTCTTTGTAATTTTATATTTCGTGTAATACTATGCATATTCAACTAAAAGGGCACACAATTTATGTAGCCAATGAAATTGTACCTATTTTCTATACTTCTGCAAATTCTGAAAAATAAATATAGTATGCACAAGAATCATCACAATACAAATCAGAGATTATATTTCAATATATAATTAAAGTCATTGTCTTCAGTTGATATTGTTAAAATAGTAGGGATTTGGCAGCCTAGCAGGCAAATCTTATAATTCTGTAAGGATGTATTTTAAATATTTCAAATGCACAGTACCATGTTTAAAATCAAAGATATCTTCATTTTATGGCAATTATATCTTACTTAGTAGTATATCTGATTAAAAAAATAAAGTCCTCCAAGATCCATAAAGATGCAGTGTCTGAGGCTTGAATACAGAAGATTTAAAAAAGAAAAACAAAAAACCAAATAAAATCTATCCCTTTCAAATATATTTTTGTCCTAAGAAATGAATTAAGTTTTTTAGTAATCTATTCTTGAGGCTGAGGCTCTGGGTTGTCTTTATTCCAGTATGCTGATAATGTGTCAATATGACTAAAATGAAAATCATTACCTGATACACAGATAGATAAGAATTCACATGATAGTTATACAGAGAAGATGAATATACACAAAAATAAATGCATTATAGCAACGGATTGTGAATTCCATTGGACATCACAATATAATGCTGGTTAAAACAAGATAGATTCTAACTGCTTATTGCTATTAACCATTCCTAAATGTTCCTAAGAACCAACCCAATGTAAGCATTATCACTAAGAGAGAATACAGCCTTCTCTGTTTTTTCCCAATATTTTCTAATGTTGTCAGCAAAATAATAATAATTATATGAAACAGTACAATTTCTTAAGAGTTTAGTTTTCCAGTTACTATTTTAATAAATGAAATAGGAAATCTCAGCTAGAAAATCTCATTAGCATGGTAACACAAGTTTGATGGTTTGTTCTTATATAGATTTTACAGGAAAACTATGAACTAGTGTGCAGATGTTGTAAAGTTGCACAAAAGTTCCCAGATACAGGAGTCTCTGAACAATATTAGCATTTTCTTGCTATCCAATTCAGATTTTCTTTTGTGGGGAGCAATGCAACAAAATACCTCATTGGAATTTGTCACCCCTGATGATTCAACAAATATTATTTGAAAGAATAAATATTCCACAGTTTATTGAGTTTTCAAAGGATGCAGTTTTCAAACTCTGCATGCCTTCTTCCAACAAGAACACCCTCAGTGGGGTGTTTCACAGAATTACATTGACTGTGGATTTCCTGAAGTTTCTAAAACCATCAGTGACCCCTTGTTCCACAGATTTGACATTTTGCCCACAGAAATTTTTTCCTTTCTTCTTATTCAGATATTGATACACATTGTTTTTTACTGCATGGATACCCTGGAGGATATTGATCTATCAGACAGTATGTCTAATTATACTCTTTTACTAGTATAGTTTTTAAAATGAATCCTCTAGACTTCTTTATTTGCATTTTTGTCTATATGATGTTTTACCACCTTCTAGCAATCTTGAAACTTTTCAGAGTGCTTTGGGACTGCTTTCAGTGTAATAGAAATTGTACCTACAGATTAATAGAAGGTCTTGATACTTGATGTATCATAAAACAGTCACAATTTCTATCATGACTACTTACTTCATTTTTAAGTATAACTATAAATAAACAAATCTCAAATAAATAAAAATAAATAATAAAAATTTTGTATTTTGCTAATTTTTGGGCTTTATATAAATCATTAAAAATTAAATTATGAAAAACAATTCATTTAAAGCTAAAATATAAACACACAAGTTATGTAATTGGATCTATTATTACAGAGTTTCTCACTCTTTTTTTATTCAAAGTTTTCAACTACCTCAGCTTATTATTTCTTTTCTAGTTTTGCATTTATTTATCTTAGTAAGTTCAAGTACACATATTTGGAAATATCTCCAAAGATCTTTAATAAGCAATTGTGCTTTCTTGTAGGATGCAGAAAACTTCAGGTAAAAATTACTCTCCCCTTAAGGAAAAGGTATAGGGGAAAAACCTACATATTTATAAGATCTGAGGACTCACTAACGTAGAAGCCTCAAGGTCACAGAAAGAAGTGAATTCCAGTATGCAATGGCCAGAATTTTCAGAATAAATAGAGCACAATAATTTATTTCATCAGCAGCAGAACACTGGATGAATAGATAGACAATGGAAAAGCAGGGTAAATTATAAGAATAATTTGCTTTTAATTCACCATTAGGTCTTTCATAAAAACTGGTGTAAAATATATAACTTTTGTAAACTCTAGATTCACTGAGGACATGCACTGATACCTCCAATTTATAGACCTCTATTTAGTTTGATGTTGGTGTCAGCTTCTTGTAAATCACCTTTGCTATATTTATGTATTTTCCCTGTATTCCTGATCTCTCCAAGACTTTTGTTATAAAGGAGTGTTGGATTTTGTCAAAGGCTTTTTCAGCATCTAAGGAGATGATTATGTGTTTTTTTTCCCTTCAATTTGCTTATATGGTGGATGACATTTACAGTTTTTCATATGTTGAACCATCCCTGCATTTCTGGAATGAAGCCTACTTAATCGTGGTTGATGACATTTTTATTTGTTGTTGTAGTTGGTTTGCCAGAATTATATTTAATGAAGTGTTCTGCTGTTCATTGGATCTTAACACTATTCATTCTACACAATGGCATTGTTACATATTTTTTCCTTGTCACTGTATTTTATTTTATTAGGAAATAGAGTTCTTTTTCCTATGTAAAATATAATAAATATAAAAATATAAAATTTATAGGCCTCCACTGACTACTCATCGGAGGGAACTGGGGTAGCAAGGGAAAAAGCTACCTTCAGTTATATATGAATACAAAGTTTTATCTTAATATGGTCAGTTTTATTTTTAAAAGCCTATGCCTGAGGAGTAAAATTTAGGTAAAAATCCATTGTTTCTGAGGAGAGGTGAAGAGACAAATGATTTGTTGCTAAAGAATCTATATTCTTTCTGTTTCCTTCTAAGAGGGCAAGTATATTCATGAATACCCACTGCATAAACTGTGCACATAATATCATACAGGAAGAAAATCAAAGAAACATCTAGACTGTGAATTACAGAAGGTTTGACCAAATAAATTGGGAAATAACAGTTTCTACTTCTGCCATCATTTATTTTGACCTATGTAAATTTTACTGTGTATGCCAATGGGAGAAACAAAATCAATGATAGAGACAATTCTCTGCGGTTCACAGAAGAAGATCCTATTATAAGCCAAGATTGAAAAAGTAATGCTGAGACTTAGCTTCTGGTATTATACAAAGTAGCAGCATAGCAGCATTTTTACACTTGAGCAACTGAAAGATTTTATGGCCAAAAAGAATGTGTAAAAGAAAAGTTTCCAAAACTAACTCAACGAACTACTAAGCTGACTTAATGTGCTCCATTAATATCTGGACAAAGAACAAAATTGCTCAAACACAGACATACAAACACACAGACACACACACACAAACAAACACACCACAATTAAGAATAAACATCATTAAAAATAAGTAAAAAAAAAATCTTCATAGAAAACAGTGATCTTTAATAAGCTATGGCCAGTGGGTTAAGAGATACATGAGAAATTATGTAAGACATCTATATAAAAGAGGAATGTTCTAGAAATGAGAAAGATATGTAAGAAAATGTTAAGTAGAATTGCTACAAATATTATAAAGGATGTTAGAGTTGAATTATTCTTTTGACAGAATAGTTGTTGTAGAATAAAAGCTTTGTAATAGGTAGTCTATAGAAACACTTTAAACCAAAACCACAAAAGAAAAATGAAGGTTTAGAATACAAGGCTAGAATATGGAAAACACATGAGACAACATGAAATGAATAACATAAAAGTAAGTGAAATCCGAGAAGAGAAAGAAATAATAAAATAACAAGGAAAAATATGAAAGATAATTTTACTGCCAAATATAGTAAAAGGCAGAATAATAAGATGTAAGAGACTGAGAGAATCCAATCACATAAGTGCAGATCCAGACACCAAACTATACACAAGAAAAATTGCTAAGAAAGTAAAACTTAATTGTCATGATGGAGAAATGTTAAACTGAAGTTACGTGACTTGGTCTGACAAAGCACTCCTCAAGAGCTTTGAGAAAATCCCTTTCAGGTTGTTGGCCAAGAAAATCTAAAAGACTCTCTAACAATATAAGCTGTTGCTGTTGTCTTCTATTGCATCCCAAAGGTTGTAGTGGAATTACGTTATGTTGCTACTCTTTTCTTTTCCCTTTTTTCCCCACTGTCTTGAGTTAGTATTTATTGGAACCATAAATCAAGATGCTTAAAAGATGGTAGTATGTCTTGAACAGCAAACTATATTTTGTTATGTTTTCTTTTTTATTATTATGAATAAAGAAGTCACATTTCCTATCCTTGTATATCCTTATTCAAGGTTTTCTGTCATTGTAAATATTTGTTCCCCCCCATGAGTTTAATAAAGGGTGATTGGCTAAAGGCAGACAGGAAGTGTGGGCAAGGCTGCCAGACTAAGAAAACTCAGGATCATCTTAGAGCAGAGACAGATGTTGCTGGGATGCAATAGAGACACACTAAGGAAAGAAGCAGAAATGCTGCTCTGAAAAAAAGATACCAAGCTGCATGGCTGAACATGATGGGTTGAGTTCAGATGAAGGAGTTAGCAAGTTATATGCCTGGGCTCAAGGTCAATCAGCATAAAAATAATACAAGCATCTGTGTGTGATTATTTGAAGTTAAGCAGGGCTGAGAGTGGGAACAAACCTCTGGTCCAGGCCCAGAAAATCCAGGCCAGAAACATAGTACAACAAAAGGTGGTAGGATTCTGCTGAATTCTTATTACTGAAAGACACTGCATTTTGGGCACAGAAACCAGATGGTACTAACTGTATATGATCTGAAAGTCTTTTCTCTGAGTACTAGCTTTCATCGTACCAGAAGATGCCACACAAGCTAACAAGAGAAGAAAGCAACCATTACTTCCTACCCAGATAAGATTTATGACCTACAACAATGACCAGTATGACTCTATAACCATAATTCAGCAAAAATGACATGTATACTTTGGTGGTAAATAACACTTCTATAATCAGATTCAGGGCCTGCTCAATAGGAAGGAAATAAAGTCTAGTACTGGAATCCAAACTAACTACCCAGGGCTCGTAAGATCATAGAATTTAGAAGAGAATATACTACTACCATTTTACTAATCCAGCTTAATCATTAACTATATTCTAAAAATTGATTCTTATATCCACAGATAAGAATAGGTCTCATCCCTCATTACAGAATTTCTGCTTGCCACAGAGACTGTGACAAAGAATCTCAACCAACCAAAATGCAGAGAACAAATGACTGTGTGGTGCTGAGCCCCAATATACACACCTATAACACAAATTTTGGGCCTAAGCTTCAGCTATCATTTGTAGAAGAGGAGGCAGAAGGATAGAAAGAATCAGATGATCAAAATTTGCTTTTAGATTTTATCTTCTAGAAATAAAAAGGACAGACACACTGTTCATTAAGTCTCATCATCATGGCTGATTATTGGACAAGGATGAAGCCAACAGACATGCTAGCAGGGAAAGGAAACTTCATTTGGCTTCCACCAAGGAATACAGAGGTTGGGAGAAATCCTCTTCCTGAGGGAAACGTCCCCCAGCTTGTTATGCAATAGCAAGTACTCATTCTTGAAACATACCCATACAAATAACATCAGATGAGCTGAGCATGCTGTATTTACATATTTAGAAATATATATTATATATGTGCAACAACAATTAGATAGAGGGCATTTTACATCTCTTTTTCTCTCTTGTACTCTTTCTAGGAGAACGACCAAGGGAGTACCTAGGAAAAGTAAGAGAGAGGAAAATTTAAGAAAGATTGAGAATGCTAATAATAAATGTACTTATTTTATTGTCTATTGTCTGATATTTACCAGATTATATATCATCAGGAGGCCTGTATTTTAAAGGTTTGTTTCCCAGGATGGTGTTGTTGGGATGGTGTTAGAAACCTTAGGAGGTAGGGACTAATAAAAGTTACTTATGCTTCTGGAGAGAGGGACAAACATTTCACAGGATTAGGTCACTCAAGCCTCATTTGTGTCCTACTGAATCACAAGAGGAGCATGTCCTCTTCCATATGCTTCCAACCTGTCCATCCATCCCAGAACCTAAAGGAACAAGTTTACACAAATTTAAAATGGATTAGCCAGGGATTGATCAAAATATATCTTTTCTTTTATATACTGATTGGTTTATCTCAGACAGTTTGTTATAACTACTGAAAGCTGACTAACAGAAAAAAGCCAGGTGCTCAGAATTTATCTTTTATTCTCTGGAGGTATCTTAGTTAGAGTCTATATTGATATGAAGACACATCCTGGCCATGGCAACTCTTATAAAGGAAAACGTTAAATTGGGACTGGTTTACAGTTTTAGAGGTTTAATCCATTACTGTCATGGCAGTAAGTATGGGGATATGTAAGCAGACATGGTGCTAAGAAAGGAGTTGAGAGTTCTACAACTAGATTAGCAGACAGCAGTAGAAAATGTAACATTGGCTGGCTTGAGCATCTGAGACCACAAAGCCAAACCCGGTGACACACTCCTCCAACACGGCCACACTTTGTAATAGTGTTACTCCATATGAGCCTATGGGGGCAGTTATTTTTCAAACCAAAAGAGTAGGAAAGAATTTTAAATTTTATGAGCATTATAATTAACCAAGTTCTCTGATTAGGTCATCACCACTTAATATAACATTTTGTTTTCAACCTGTCTATTACTAAGGGTTTTATCCTAACTGTGTTGCTAATGTAGAGTAAAAATAAAAGCTGTTATTTATTGGAAGCACTAAAACATGAACAAGTGGCTAGCAAATGTTGACCATATCTCTGAGTGACCAGGAAAAACTAAACTCTTCATTTGATGGGCTTCTATCTATATTTGGCTCAGACCATTCCAGAAATGGTTTTCATACAATATTAACTATGGAAATCTGATCTATGGCATGAAGGGAAAGTGAATTCTGTCTGAATAAAATACAGAAACAAAATAATAGGCAAATAAATAAAAAAGACTATCTTGTTCTGTTTATCAACTTGATATATTGTAGAGTTTTCTAGGACTAACACTTACAGTAAAAAGATGTCTCCACTGAATTGTTCTGTAGGCAAGTTTGTAGAGAAGTTTTCTAATTAGTTATTAATGTAAGAGAACCTTGCAAACAGTGCCAGCCCTGGGAAGGGGTTCCTGGATCATGTGAGACAGCAGGATGAGTGAGAAATATGCAAGCATGTAAGCATCAGTTCCTGCCTCTGGGTTCCTGCTTTGGCTGACTTCCCTCACTTCACTTGGTGATAGAGTATGATCTAATAGTTGTAAGATGAAATAAACCATTTTTGTCTTTTAGTCCTGGTATTTTGTTATAGCAATAGTAGCTTTAACACAACCTAGTAATTTAAAATCACTTATTTTATTTAGTTTTAAAATGTCTCCTTCTGTTTTTATTAACATAGAAATTATATCTATTAATGGTTTTAAATATGGTGTGTTAATTAAATAATAATTAAATCATGACATTTAGAACATTATCTTTTACACCTATCATTTTTTTATAATAAGAACATTCTGAATTCTTCTAACTGCCATTATACCAGATTGTCAACTGTAGTCTGTGTAATGTTCAATAAAATTCCAGCTCTTAGTTTTCTTGACTCATAAGGACTTTGTACTTACCGACCAATCTCTCTAGGATTCTTATTTGGTTGTTTCTCCAAACTCTGACATGTGTGGTGCTTCTACACATGTAAACATGTAGAAGTCCACAGAGCCATGTGAGGATGAATGAGGACCTTTGCAACTCCATACATGATGCAGTATTTATTCCCTTTCTTGTCTCTAATGGACTAATTTGCCTCTGTCTCCAAACAGTCAGACTCTTTTGTGTGTGTGTGTGAAACCCACTGAAAACTAAACTAGAAGCACATCATAAAATCTTAAAATTTCTGGAGTAGATTATTGGTATTTATTTTTGGCAAAATGGGCATGTATAATCTACCAAATACACACAATGCAGATATAAATATGTTTGGCTATTCTTTAGATGTATGCATAATTCTTATTCATTTGCAAAGATAGCACTAGCATTTATTCAGGTGACATTTTGTTTTCTTTCTGACTTAGCTTTAAAGGCATCTGACTGTAGGGAATATAGTGTCAATGAATTTTATGGGAAATCACACTACCTCACTCTCCCATGATCCTTTAGGTGATAGATTTCCTCCACTTGTGTTACACAGTTCTGTAGGGATGGATCTAGGGCAAAGCTTTGAGACCGTGACAAAGTTACAGTTGTAAACAATGGGGACACTGTGCTCTGATTTAAGACAGCACGTATTTCGGGAGCAGTCATGAGGATGCTCATGATATATTTTATGTGAATTGCTAGAAGTGTCTTCTGAGGCTCATAAGTCACAGAATATCACTTGGTTACTTCCCAGGGGCTTTACGTATGAGTTACTATAATTGAAATATAAAAATATAAGTGTTTTCAAATAATACCTCCGAAGGTCATTACAAAAATCATTTTTCCAGAAAAATGCCCCTGAGCATCCATGAAATCTTTTAAAATGTGAACTTATTTTTAAATATAGAAACACAGGATCCATTGTAAATAGCAACATAAACTCACAGCTAATGTATAGAGCTCACTATTTTAGAAGGAAAGAACTAACAAGACTTGCTCTCATTCTTTATTGCTAAAGATGAATTATTCATATTATCTTTGATTCAACTCTAAATAATTCCACAAGAGCCTCTTTTTTTTTTTTTTTTAAAAAAAAGTAGATTAATGGGTATTACAAGGTGCTTGCAAAAATAAAAGGGAAGTCGCAAATACATTCTCTACACTCTGAGTTTACAGTTAAAATGAGAGGCAGACATAAACACAAATATGCACTCAGGTATATGAAGACAGAGTAAATATGGAGACTTAAATGTGTTTTGGAGCTGTACAGCAGGAGCAACAAATCTTAATTCTGCCTTTGGGGGTCTGAGAAGGCCCTGTTTACTAGGAAATTCAGAGTAGAAGGTACCGAGGTCACAGTGAATTTTTGTTTCAGCCATGGTAGATAAACATCAGGCTGATAAACATCAGGTAAAGACATAGTGACTTTACCAGCAGTACAATAACTGTTGAGTCTTGGGAGGGGAACCAGAACTGTCTGGGATTTAGTAGGGCTGGAATAAAAGTTCGGCAATGCACATGGGGCACTGTTACAATTAGACACTCAGATGAAGGTTTCCCATGAATGCTGGGAGAGATGTCTGTTCAGTGACATCTCTCATTAATCTAGAGGAGGAACTGTGACTACTACAAACTATACCTCAAAAATTCTTAAATACATTGTCCTACCAGAAAGTAATTTTTGTTTTTCTGTAGAAGTATTACGTCTCTCTATCAGAATCAGAAGTTCCAACTGTTTCCTTTTTAGAATTCCACTGAATCATCTGATATCTCCTGGGGTGTGCACAGAGATAATTTACCCTGACAATAAAGTGAAGAAAGCTTCACAATAGCTTAAAGTAAAAAGAAGATACTGTGTGTAACTAGGGTTATTTACTGAATCACCGACAAAGGAGCAAGACCTGGGTCAGCCAGCTTCTGATATTTGGAAAATTGGTCTTTTGTGTCTTCTTTATAAGCTGGGAAGTGTGGAGATCTTGTGGGTTTTTATAAATAAAATACTTTACATTTTTTGTTATTATATTTTTAAAAGATAAAGATAGGGCTGTAGAAGCTCTAGTCAGATCACACCTACACATTTAAGAGTAAGTTTGGGATTAAAACTTTTGACTTTATTCTCTTGGCTAAATTTACATAACCCTGTCTGACCTAAGTCAGATTTTACTGTCTTTACTATTGTTTCCAAGTGGATACATTTTTTTTAAGAAATAATATTTCATCAAATGAGCCAGAACGTATTACTCTTCTGATCTACCTGGAGGACGAAAAAATAGACTTTCCTTACTCCCCAGATTACTCCACAGAAATGTGCTTCCTTGAGGGTAAATGACAGGTAGGTCAATGCATAACAAAGCCATATGACACTTCTTGGCAACAATGCAATCTGACGTGCATCTGTGCAGGATATTAAACTAAGTTTAAAACTTCAATCTCTACATACATGATAAATGGAGCAGACAGTGGTTAAATAAAGCAGAGGCCCACTTCAATAATGAAATGCCTTTATCTTTTTTTTCCTGCCATTTGCAGGACCACCATTTATACGGCTTCTGTGTGGATAATCACACTTCAGAGTTGGTAAGTATAATTCACCAATGAACTTCTGATTCCCTGAAGATTCCTCTGAAACACTTGATGTTCCCACTTCAATATACCACAGGATGTATGTAGTGATTTTATGCAAAGCAATGATTTTTCAACTTTGATAATTTATTCTACTAGGCGTGTCATATGTTCCTATTCTGAAACAGATCAATGGAACCAGCCTGGTGTTTCAAAGTTTTTGGCCAGAGATCAGAAAGTTTTAAGTCCATTATTTTATAAAAATGAACCTCATTATTGAAAGTAACAATAAGAATAAATTGATAGGCTTGCTTATTTTATATATACACATTATATTATTTTAAAAGTTGTTTTTCCATGTATACCCCTGCTTGCCCTCCCTTCCCTGCTCCCAATCCCACCTAGTCCTCCCTCAGCCTCTCCCTATCCCATCTCCCCATCCATTCTCCAAGGAGGGAAGAAGTACTAGCATGGGTCAGTTCAGTCTGGTGTATCCATTTGAGGTAGGTCCAGTTCCCTCATCCCAATATTAAGGCTGGGTTAGATGTTCCTCTGTAGGGAATGGGCTCCAAGATGCCAGTTCATGCACAGGAACATACTTTGATCCTACTGCAAGAGGCTCCACATATTGCCCATACCATTCGACAGTCATCTACCTTTGGAAGGTTTAGTTCCTTTGCAAGAAGATTCCTCAGTGGCTTTTTGTCTGCTTCAGTGAGCTCTTGATAGTTCCAATCAGCCATCTCTGTCTGTCTCCTCCTCATGATCCTGATCCTCTTGCTCATATATACTCTGTTCTCTCTTCATTTGGACCGGGAGCTTGACCTGGTGCTTAGCTATGGATCTCTGCTTCTGCCTCTATTCATTGCTGAATCAAATTTTTATTATGACACTTAGGGTAATCATTCATGTTTAGACACACACACACACAGTATTGGTTGGAGTCCTAGCCAAGGACATCCTATTGGGTTCTTGGAGGTTTCTCCAGCACCTGGCCACTTTCCAACACCACAGTGGCTCCATCTATCAAGATAATCAGCTCTTTTTTTCTCACTCTTTGTTATTTCTGTCACTCAATCATCTCCTCTCATGATTTACTCCTGTTTCTCCTTGGTCAATACCCGCTATGATCCCAATTTACTCAGGAGATCTCTATTTTCTCTTCCCAGGGATGTCCCTGGTTGTCTCTCTTAAGTTCCTTCTTATTCTCAGTTGTTCAGGGACTGTGCTTTGCAGCCTGAATATTCTATACTCAACTTCATGTGTTAGAATAGGAAACTCAGGATTGCCAAAACAATTCTGTTCAATAACAGAACTTTAGGAGGCATCACTATCCCTAACTTCAAGCTTTACTATAGAGCATGAGTAATAAAAACAGCCTGGTACTGTCATACGCATTGGCCCAGGTGACCACTTTCTAAATATAATACCAGTACCACAGACACTAAGAACAACATTTAATAAATGGGACCTCTTGAAACTGAGAAGCTTCTGTAAAGCAAAGGACGCAGTCAATAATACAAAATGACAGCCTACAGAATGAGAAAAGATCTTCTTCAACCCAACATCTGACAGGACTGATCTCTAAAATATATAGAGAAATCAAGAAACTAGAGGCCAAAAATCCCAATTAACCAAATTAAAAAATGTCATTCAAAGCTAAAAAGGAAATTCTCAACAGAAGAATTAAAATGGCTGAAAGTCACTTAAAGAATTTCTCAACATCTTTGCTATCAGAAAAATATGAATTAAAATAACTTTGAGATACCACCTTATACCTGTCAGAATGGCTAAGATCAAAAACACAGATAATAACCAATGCTGGAGAGAATGCAGAGCAAGGGGATCACTCCTCCATTGTTGTTACAAGTATAAACTTGTACAGCTACTCTTGAATGCAGTATGGCAGTTTCTCAAAAAACTGGGAATCAATTTACACAATGATCCACCAATACCACTATTAGGCATATACTTAAAGGATACACAATCTTACCCCAAAGGCATTAGCTCAAATATGTTCATAGCAGCAATATCTTTAATAGCAAGAACCTGGAAACAACCTAGATGCCCCTCAACTAGAGAATGGATAACAAATTGTGGTACATTTACACAATGGGGTACTTACTACTCAGTAGTAAAAAAAAATGACTTCCTAAAATTGGCAGGCAAATGGATGGATTTGGAGAGTATCATCCTGAGTGAGGTAACCCAAGCCCAGAAAGATAGGCATGGGATGTACTCACATATAATGCTTGCTTATTTCTTATACACTTAGATCACAGCAAAGATAGTGTATTTAAAAGAACTCTAGGCCACTTTTAAACTACTTACTAGAAAATACTTTCTTGGACAATTTAGACATTAGAAGCCACAGCATAGGTTTGGTGAGCAAGAATGTGGGCACTTGCAGCAGGCAAGAAGATTTCACAATAATGTTTTATTCTAAATTTTGTTCTTATACATTGTATATGGGAATAGGAGAAAATATATGCCATTCATTGAACTATGACTAAACAATAAAATTTCAGGACCCTCTCTAATATTTTCTCTTGAAGTTTGATATTGACCTTGGCAATAGTAATTTGGTCTGGCCAAATATCCATATTTTCTTAATGGACATCTGGGAATGATTACTGTTCCAGAGGAGAATGACTAGGGAAACATTGATTACAGGAGCAAAGGTGTGAAAAAAAAAAAAAACCTTGCACAGTTTGTCTTTTGATCTAAGTAGTGGTAGAATGCTGACCAGCCTCCATATTCATAGTAAAATAAACATTTTGGATACATGGGTGCATATGCATCTGTTTATCTCTTCCTTCCCCCCCCCTCTGTAGGAAGAGATACAGAGAAATGTTGGGGCTGAATAAATAGACTACTGGTAAGTCTAAAACAGGGATGGGGATATTATGGAAGGACTAGTTCTAACCCCTAAAGGAAATACTTTAGATAACTATATTTCAAGAAGAAAAACCAAGTTTTACATATGAGATTAACATATAGCTTAATAACGTCAAAAGTGGAAGCAAGTCTAGCTGAAAATACAGTAGCTTATGACTTATCACCTGGATACCTCACAAAACTCAAAATTGTTGTCACTACTTATATATCTTAGGCAGAGAATTTTGTCATTTTATAAACATTACTTTAAAATTATTGGTTTATTAAATATTAAACATGTTAATAGATCTACAATGCATTTCTACATTATCATCATCATGCTGCATTAGCTGATGACTATTCCTAGCCTATGCAATGGTACATAGTTTTTTCAGTGTCTTACTGTTTTTAGTTTATACATTTCAATCTATTATCAACTAAACAGAAATACTTCTAAAATGTATTTCTAGAGACATATGAATTTGTTGATGATAGAATGATTAATATTATAATTTCCCACTTACAAGTTAAAATATAAAATTATGAAGAACATTTGAAAAATAAAACAATACAAAACTTTTGATGGCTGGAAAGAGAAAGGGAGTTTGGACCTCACACACCATGTTTAAGCCAGGTAGGATTGGTAGATGCCTCTAATTCCAGTTCCTAAGAGCTGGGGACAGGTTACCTCACAACAAGCTGGCTTTCCAGCCTAGCTGAAAGACAAACTCCAGGTTCAGTGAAAGACTTTGCCTCAATAAAAAAAAAAATAGAGCAACTGAGAAAGAAATTCTAACTCAATGCTGGGGCCCTACACAAATGAGCACATGCACTCACGCACCACACTTACATACATAAGTAAAAAGAGAAACACAGGAACAACAAAAATCTACTGAAAGAGGCAGAATCAAAATGCTGTGAGCCTTGAAGAGTAGGAAACTAAGTCAGAGGCAGTTTCTACCTAGAGATTGCTTGCAATCACAGACAGCCAGGGTGGGATACAGAAGTTACTGGTTTCAGAAGATGAACTAAATAGACCCTGGATAGTTTAAGACAGATCCTAATTTGAGGTTGCTAAGAGTTCATGTATAATTGGTAGGCCGCATTGCAGACTATAGAATATGAGAAAAGCGTTAAGCATTTCTCAATAGGTTTATGGACATCATTGTATAACTTCTTGAAACTGTTCTCCCTGGGTGAGTCACTTTACCATAGTTTTATTATTAACTTTCACCTTTAATGAACAGTCTTTCTTTCTTTCTTTCTTTCTTTCTTTCTTTCTTTCTTCCTTTCTTTCTTTCTTTTAAATAAGTTTTAGATGTTCAGAGGACTTGGACAGAAGGGCTTTCAGTTCTTTTCCATCCATCATATATGATGCAGATTCCTTTGTTATTAACCTGTTGTAGTCGTGTGGTACACTGCAACTGATGGGCTAATGTTGACTTGTTATTATAAATTAATTTCTGCAGCTTACATTCAGTTACACTTTTGTTCTGAACGATTCTATGTCTCTTGACAAAGTCATAATGCTATTATGTAATCTGTTGTTACTACTTAGCAAAATTGTATAGTTTCAGCTTTTAGAGTGTTGTATTGCTGGGATTATACAGCAGGATCCCTTCAGATTGATTTTTTACTTGGCAACCACATGTTAAGCTCTTTCAGATTTATTAATTGATGGATCGTTGTATTTTTTCACAAAATAATATTCCATTTCAAGGCTACATCATTTATTATTACTCTATTATTGAATAATCTCTTGGTTGCTTGCTGTTTTGAGCAATTAATGAATAGGGTTGCCACAAATATAATAGGCAGACTTCTGTGTTAACATGAGAAATTTGGTGAAATACCTGGGATGAGAAACCTAGATCACAGGATGACTATTTGTAATTGAAAGAGTTTGTCAAACCATTTTCCAGAGTATATAGAGCACATTGAAATCCTTTCAGTGGTGAATGATTGAGATTACTTTTGGTATCATGTCCCTGCAGTCATTTGGTATTGTCATTTTTTTAGGTACTACCCATTTCAACAGGTGTTCTTTTAACTTGCAGCTGCAAATATACTTACGCTATTGCATTTTATTTTTCAGGAAAATAACTTTGGATTTTATTATTTTTTCTATTGTATTATTTTTATGCCTGTAACATCTGTTGGGTTTTTTAAATTATTTATTATATTTTTATTTGCAAATTTCCTGAGAGATAAATTTTAATTATTAATTTTAGATGTTTATTTGTAATAGAAATGGTAGAGGACATAATTTTTTACAATCTGTGGATTTTTGATATGTTCAATTTTGTATTTTATTAGTATATATCACTATATATTATGGGTTTCATTATGACATTTGTATAGTTGTGTATAAAGTATTTTTGGTCATATTCAGTTCTTTTGTTATGCTCTCTAGATTCTATCCCAGTCTTGCTAATCTTTATCTTCCTAATTAACTAGTTTGTATACTAATCACCACTCTGATAGTGGAATAGCTTGTCATGCTCAGAAGTTAGCATCCCATAATACTCACTTCACCTTTCTCTCTGACTCTCACCTTCTTTCTTCTCTCTCTTCTGTGATGTCTGATGAGCCTTAGAGGGGTGACAGATGTCTCACTTATGGATGAGCTTCCAGTGATCACTTTGGCCAGGTCATGAGTCTCTTCAGTTACCATTTTCTGTTTAAAAAGCAACATCTCTAGCCCAGATTGGCAGCCAGATTAATATATAGGCAAAACACAGTTCTTTAGAAGGCAGTTTGACAGGTATACCATATTCATTTAGCAAAACATCAGCATCTTCTTTCTCTTTTCCACTGTAGTCTATGACCTCCCTAACCACAGGCTTTTGCACTTTTTCACAGTAACAGACATGAATTCCGTCTTGTGGATTATAAAATAGTGAGGTTATTTTTCTTTCAACTAAAATTCTTTCTAAGTTTTCTTTTGATATCTTTTGTAACTCAGTTACTTTTAAGTGCTTTGTTTGATTTCCAGTTACTTATTTCAATCAATTTACATTCATATTATTGTCTTAATGTCTAAAATATGGTCTGCTACAGACAGAAGCTATGGGCCAGTCCAGGAAGCTGTTGAGTATTCTTTCTCAGACTTATATTAACTTCTCTATTTTTTAATGCATGACTTTGACCAGTTTCTGGATCCTTGAAGTTGTTCAGATAACATTTTGTATAGTTCATACTTTCTGGCAGGAAAAAAAATCCTAGTTGTTAATGCTACTGGGCCAAATGTGCCTGTTTCTCCTGACAAAATACATTGTCTCAACTTTTGCTCTGTGTAAGTTGACAAAAGGCTATTTTTCTTTTCAGTTTCATGATCTAGATGACCTCATTTCATCTCTGTTGCTGTAAGAAAAGATTCTGACTGGAAGCAACTGTGGGAAAAAAGAGCTTATTGGCTTTCAATTCCAGGCTACAGCCCCCGTGTCAGGGAAGTCAAGAAGAAAATCACACAGCTGGCGACACCAGCTGCCATCAAGTGCAGAGAGAAACAAATGTCACCCACACTGCTTTTGGCTCCTCCTCCTTAGCTAGCTTTCTTTATTCTTGCACAGTTTGGAGCCTAGCCTATAAATTAGGGCCACCTACATTCAGGGTGAATCTAATTAACAATTATAACAGTCTTCTACAGACATATTCACTAGCCAATCTAATCTAGATTATTCTTCAACTGAGACTCTCTTCTCAGGTGCCCATACTGTATTTTAACTTGGTTTTATAACATTCTATCATCTGTTATGTTTATAGTTTGACTAAAGCCCTAAGAGGTTTGTAGTCTAATATTAGTTTAGGTTCAAGTCTAATACATTATAGGAAAATCAGAGTAGTAAGACACTTGTGATTTGGGTATAACCTTATTCAAGAATAATAAATTCAGCCACATGCTAAGTTAATCTAACTGAAAATAAATCTACTAGCTTGCATGACATTGTTTGGTCTTTGTTAGTGACCAGATGTTAAATGTTAATTACATGTGTATATCTGTCTTCATTATTTGAGAAAACAATCTATTTATAAAACTAAAAAAATTTAATTCAAGAGTACCACTCAAAAATATTCAAGAGCTTGAACCATTATGGATAGGTAAAATCAAACTACTTTCAGTCTTCATCTTACTTCAGTCAGAAGGGTAAATATAAATAAAACAAGTGACAGCTCATTCTGGAAAGTTTGCAGTGAAAGGGGACCGATTTTTCATTGCTAGTGGCAGTGCCAACTGGTACAGTCATTATGGAAATCAGTGTGGAAGTACCTTACATACTATTACATATTATTAAAAACTACTGAAATACTACAATATTGACAGATACCAATCTTGGGAATATACCCAAAGAACTCTCCAGCCTACCAGAGAGATACTGACTCATCTATGGTTGTCGCTGCTCTATTCATAATATTCAGACCTTAGAAACAGCCTAGATATCTGTCAACTGGTGAATAGTTAGTGGAATATGAGACACTAAAAAATGAAAAATTATACAGATGTTAAGAAAAATGAAATTTGCAGGTAAGTAGATGGAGCTAGAAACATGCTAAATAAGACAACCAACACACAGAAAGATAAATATTGCATGTTTTCTCTAGTTTGTGGATGTGGATATTAATTTTTAAGTTTTAGAGATTTATGTTCTATTTAGCTTATGCACAAGACTTAGGTAGCTAGTAAATGACTGTGTAGTGTCTTCCAAGAAAGGGGAAATAGAATATAGAATATAGAAATAAAGGAAGAATGGGGAGGAGAATGAGAGGGTAGATTAGAAGAGAGAAAATTAGGGCAACAGACACTAATGACCTTTGAAAAGCATATTAAATACTACTACTGTAGAAACTTCTTAAAATAAATATACATATAAATGAAATTTGAGGAGTTTTATGAAATTAATATAATGAGGGAGTACCCAATTATGTGGGTATCAGTATTCACTGCAGTATATCCTAAAGTGATCTAAAAAATGTTCAACAACAGAACTCTTTTAAAACAAAAGTCTTCATGCACACACATTCTTGTTGCATGCACAGTTAATCCCTTGCAAGTTACAAACTGAACAGTGTAATATTGATATTTGGGAAGCAAAAATCAATGAAGCTGTCTATTTCCTCTATGCTTTTACCTTAATTAAATACCAGATGTGTTTTAACTTATACTTTACTTGTACTATAAGGGTTTAGTGTTTTGTGAGATACACTTTGGGAAAATACTTTGTGTGATTTTTGTTTTATTTATTTTTTGAATTTGTAGTGATGAATTTTCTTAATGCTGAGTGGTAAGAATGGATACAATCAAAAACATAAGTGACAGTCTATGTTGGAGGGATATTTTTGACATCTTTATAAGGATTTTAACAGTAGAAATTCACTAGCAATATAGGAAGATATCTCTTTCCTGACATCTTTGTTTTTAATTTTGAAGTGTGTTGTTTCTTTTCTCTTTTTTATTTTTAAACAAAGTCTCATTTTTTATCTATGTATTCTCAAAGAATGAATTCTTTGATACATGGATTTTTTTGTATTGTTCTCTTTGTTTCAATTGTATTGATTTCAGCTCTAAGTTTCATTATTTCCTGCCATCTACTCCTTCTAGGGGAGTTTGCTTCTAATTGCTCTAGGGCTTTCAGCTATACTGTAAGTTCTCTTGTGTGGGATTTCTCTAGTTTTTATCATATAGGCATCTACTGCTATGAATTTTCCTCTTAAGACTCCTTTCATTGTGTTCCATAATTTTGGGTATGTTGTTGATTTATTTTCATTAAATTCCAGGAAATTTTTGATTTTTTTCTTAATTTTTTTCTTCACTCAGAGGTGGTTGAGTTGAGTGATGTTTAGTTTTCATAAGTTGGTAGACGTTCTGTGATTTTTGATGTTATTGAACTCTAACTTTAGACCATGGTGATCTGATATGTTACAAGGAGTTATTCCCATTTTTTGTATCTGCTAATATTTGCTTTATTACCCAGTATGTGGTCAATCTTAGAGAAAGTTCCATGGGGTGTTGAGAATTATGTATATTCCTTTTGTTTGGGTGGAAGGTTTGGAAAAGGTCTATTAGGTCCATTTGCATAATAACTTCTGTTAGATTCTTTATTTCTCTGTTGAGTTTCTGTCTGGTTGACCTATCCAAGGGTGAAAGGGGGATACTGAAGTTTCCCACTGTTAGTGTTTCGGAGTGATATGAGGTTTAAGCTTTAGTAGTTTCTTTTACATATGTAGGTGCTTTTGTGTTAGGGGCATAGATATTCAGGATTGAAATTTCATCTTGTTAGATTTTTTCCTGAGATGAATAATGTAATATTTGTCCTTGTCTCTTTTTATTGATTTTAGTTTAAAGTCTATTTTGTTAGATATTAGAATGGCTACACCAGTTTCTTTCTTAGGGCCATCTAATTGGAAAGTGTTTTCCCAACCATTTGCTCTGAGCCTGTGTCTGTCTTTGAAGTTGAGGTGTTCTTTTTTTGTGTAAGAAGCAGAAGGATGGTTTCTGTTTTTGTATCTATCATGCTAGGGTGTGTCTTTTCATAGATGAATTGAGTCCATTGATATTAAGGGATATTAATGAATAATGATCAATATTTCTTGTTATTCTTGTTAGCTTGTGTTTCCATTTTTGGAGGGGTTTCTTCTGTGGGCTTATGAATTGTTTGTGTTTACATGGGTGTTTCTGTTTTCTTTAGGTTGGAGTTTTCTCTTTAGGGTTCTTTGTAGAGCCGGATTTATGGTTAGGTATTGTTTAAATCTGGTTTTTTTTTTTTTGTTGTTGTTGTTGTTGTGAAATATCTTGTTTACTCCATCTATGTTGATTGGTGGTTTTGCTGGATGTAGTAGTCTAGGTTTGCATCATGCACTTTTAGTTTCTTTATGTCTGACCAGCACCTTCTTGCTTTCATTGTTTCCATTGAATAGTTGGGTATTATTCTGATGGGTCTGCTTTTGTAGATGATTTGGCCATTTTCCTTTGCAGCTCTCAGTATTTTTTTCTTTGTTCTGTAGGTTTAGTGGTTTGATTATTATATGGCGAACAGACACTTTTGTGGGTCTAGTCTATTTGGTGTTCTGTAGGCTTCCTGTATCTTTATAGGCATTTCCTTCTTTAAGTTGGGGACTTGTAGGAATAGAGATCAAGACTGAATCAGCCATCATTTGAAGCTTTGACACCATGTAAAGCTTCCAGCGATGGGACTAAGTTATCTTCAGTGGCTGAGGAGGTCCTGTGGAGATCCCCACACAGCCCATACTGATGCTAGGACATAAGGTTAATTTCTGGAAACTGACAGTGGATACCTATTGCTGAGGACAACTTCCACTGTGCTCATTTAACAAAAAGAGGTTGAACTCCTGAGGGCTTATACCCCTACATTTTAGTATTTTTGCTACAGAAGGAGAAACCTGCATACTGACCCAACTACAATACCCTCAGCAAACAATGTGTTTTGTCTGCAAGATGTGCTGGGGCAATGGTGGTGTCTAACATGTGAGAGCAGCCAAGCAATATTTGGTTTAACTTGAGGCCCATGCCACCAGAAGAAGCCTGTCCCTTCCACTGCCTGAAAGGCCAGGAATTGGAGACTGAGTAGTTCAGTGACCCAGGGTAGACTCAAAAACAAATGGCAAACAAAGAAATCAAAACCAAAACAATGAAATAATTCCAAATGATATTTTGCTGTACTCATAGATATGTTCATTGTCAGTCATCATCAGAAAAGCCTACTCTAGCATCAGTTGGAAGCAGCTGAAGAGACCCACAGCCAGATGTTATGTGGAGAGAGAGTCTAAGTTGGAAATCTTCATTGGGTCCCTTCCTCTTGAAGATCTGGGGGAACAGAAACCAGGTGAAGAGAGTGAGGAAGGGCTGTAGAATTCAGAGGGGTTGGAGAATACCAAGAAAAGGCCCTCAGAACAGACAAAGCATAGTTCAAATGGGCTCACAGCAATGCAAAGGTGAGCACAGTGCCTGCATGAATTTGTACTAGTGGTGCTTGTGTATGTTATGGCTGTTAGATTGGTATTTTTGTGGGACTCCTAACAGTAGGCGTGGGTATATGTATCTCTGACCCCATTGCCTGCTCTTGAAACTCTTTTCCTTATATTGGGTTGCCTTGTCCAGTTTTAATATGAAGACTTTTGCTTTCTCATTGTATCTTGTTTTGTCCTATTTGTCTTTTGGATACCTGCTCTCTTCTGAACATGAAATGAAGAGAGTGAATCTTGGGAAAAGGGAGGGTGGAAAAGCAGCTAGAAGGAGAAGAGCAAAGGAAAACTGTAGTTGGGATGTAAAAATATATAAAGTCAAAAAAGAAAAAAATTAAATACAGTGAAAATATTATATTTGTTATTCTCTCATATAATTCACTCCAACTTCAGCCTCTTCTCCATCCCCTCCTAGAGTCTCCTCCTCCCCCAAATCCACTGTTCTTTCATTTCCATTCAGAAAAGAACAAGCTTCCCAGTGATATCAATTAAACATGATATAACAAGATGCAATGCTGATAGGCATGTACCTTCATATGAAGGCTGATGAGGCAACCCAGCAGGAGTAAATAGGTCCCTCAAGTAGGCTAATGGGTTAAAGGTACCCATATTTCCATTGTTTGGAAGCTAACAAAACCCCAAGCCAAAGAACCATAGCATCTGCACCTGTTGCAGAAAGACCCACTTAGATTCCTTGCTTGCCACATTAGTCTCTGGGAGTCCTTATAAGCTTGCCTGGTTGGTTCTATGGGCTGTGTTCTCCTGATGTTCTCAACCCTTCTGGCTCCTACGGTCTTCCTTCTCCACTCACTCCATCTAATGTTTGATTGTCGGTCTCTGTCTCTGTTCCCATCAGTTGCTGGGGAAGGTCTCTCTGATGATGATTAGGTTAGGCATCAGTTCTTTGTGCAAAGCAGGATATCATTAGAAACCATTTTGTTTTTCTGTCAGTTTTACGTGGTTCTAGCCTAGGTCTTTGAGCCATCCAGCTTCAAGATCCTGGCCACTTAGAAAGTGTCTGTCATGGGCTCTTCTTGTAGTTTCTGCCTTAAATTAGAAGACTCATTGGTAGGCCCCTCCCACCAGCTCTGAGCCACCATTGCCCCAGCACTCAGCTGTTAAAAAAAAAAAGAAAAGAAAAACATCATGAAAATTAGCAGACAAATGGATGCAACTGGAAAAAAAAATCATCCTGAGTGAGCAAACTCAGACCCAGAAAAGATGAATATGATATATACTCACTTATAAATGGATAGTATCTGTTAAGTGAAGGATAATGATACAATCCACAGACCCAGAGAAGTTAAAGAGGAAAGGTCTAGTGGGTACACATGGATCTTCCTGGAAAAGAGGAAATAGAAGAGATTTTGTGAGTGAGTGGAGTTGGAAACAGGAGAAATCGGGTGGAGAAGGGAAGGAGGGAGAGTGTATAGGGAGAGACTAATGACATAAGTGGGCATTTAAGGGATGGTATGAAAACCTAGTGCAGTGGAAACTTCCTGAAACTTGTGACCCTAGAGAGGAAACCTAGTAATGGAGGATGTGGAACTTGGACCAGACAACTTCTGCTACCATGTTAGGCTACTCGTGATGGACTGGAAAACCAACCTAGCCTAAACACCTTGGACATACACCTGTCCTGCCTGCAAGCTCTGCTGGGGCAATGATGGCTCAGAGGTTGTGGGAGTAACCAACCAATGACAGGTCTAACTTGAGACTCACCGTGAGAAGATAATCATGCCTGGCACTGCCTGGATGGCCAGCATTTGGAAGATGGATGGACTGCAGACCTAGGGTAGCACCAAACACAACTGACAAAAACAGTCAATGAAATGATTCCTAATGATATTCTGCTATACTCACAGACTGAGGCCCAGCCCAATTGTCATCAGAGAGGCTTCCTCCAGCAACTGCTGGGAATAGATACAGAGACCTACATTAGACAGAGCTTATGGAAGCCCACAGAAGAGGGGCAGAAAGGACTATAGGGGTCAGAGGGATTGAGGATGCCAAGAGAAAACACTCCACAGATTTAAATAAGCAGTGCTCATAGGGGTTCACAGAGACTGGAGCAGCAATCTCAGAGCCTCTGTGAATTTGCACCAGGCTGTTGTGGTTTAGATTGGGTTTTTTGTTGAACTCCTAGCAATGGGTGTGGGATTATCTCTGACTATTATCTGCATAAAAGACCTTTATCTTCTACTAGGTTGCTTTGTCCAGATTGGATATAAAGATTTATGCCTTGTGTTGTTCTATATTGCTATACTCTGTTTGGTTGATATCAGTGGACTGCCTCTTCTTTTCTGAAGGGAAATGGACGAGCAGTGGATTTGGAGAAGAGAACAAGTACGGGGAACTGGAAGGAGGGGATGGAGGAAAGGCTGTGGTTGGGGTGTGTTATATGAAAGAAGAATAAAGAAAAAATGGGAAAAATAAATCTGTCTTCAGCGTTAATTTTGTGATAACTAGAAAGATGCCATTTACTTATCATGTTAAAAATAAGTTCTGATTGCTTTATTTCCATAGCAACAGAAGAATCAGTCTTCCTAGGTGCAGAAACTCTTTTTTTTTCTCCATATCCCAACTTCTTTTCTTTTAAGCCGACACGTGTAAGATATCAGTGATTTCCAGTTCCTACACTGTTGTTCATCCTCTTTATGTGGAATGTTATAAAATCAAAAATAAATTTTACCTAGTATAATTTTTTCCTCTTTAAGTCCTCGAGTTATCAATGAAATCATCTATCAGAATAGTGACTCTATAGTATTTACTTATACCATAAATAAATATAAATATACAGAAAAGTATAAAGTATTTATACTTCTGGATAAGAGTGTTTGATTTTTATCAAACAAATATGAGAAAAACAAAAGAATTCATTGTGAAATGTGGCCTCAAGCTATGGTTTTCAGGCTTTAAGAGGAAAGCAGATAAGGGAAGGGAAGACGGATCAGTGGGTGATGTCTCTGGCCACCAAGCCTGATGAGCAGAGTTTAATACATAGATACCCAAGGTGCAAGAAGAGAATTGATCCTGTTCCTCTTATCTCCACATATGTACCACAGGATGCATATTTGTGCATTTATGTGTATACACATAAAGTAAAGAGATGCAGAAATTTTTTTACAAAGTATTTTCTTCATCCAGACATCTGTTGATGAGCATCTAATCTGGTTTCATGTCTTTGATATATTGAATAAATCAACAATAAACATGAACATGCAAACATCTCTTCAGTATGCTAGCTTAGAATCTCCAATGAACATATACAGTATTTGCATAGGTAGGTTACTTTGTTGTTGTATTTTTAATTATTGAAGCATCTCCATTTGTTTGTTCACAGTAGTTGCTAGTATAGGTTTTCACCAGCAATATATAAGGATATTCCTTTATCCATGTGCCCTGTATCAGTTCTCTGTGTGTGTGTGTGTGTGTGTGTGTGTGTGTTTGGTGTGTGTGTATGTGTCTGTGTCTGCATGTGACCTGTGTATGCATGTATATATGTGTAAAGATTCCTGGCATTCCCTAGCTGAGCCCCTTAGCTCAGGTGGGATGCACCTTGCATGGAGGCACGCCCCTGGGCGTGGCTACATAAACCCTGCAGCAGTGAGTTCGGAAGCACCTCCTTGGACCATGCTGGACCCGGAAGCACCTGTGCGGATCCATGATGCATACCCGTGCATGCCCCTTCCCTTAAAAGTAGCTGCAAGCGCATGCTGGGTCCTTTTCCTTCTCTGTCCCCTGACTTCTTTCTTGCTCCTCTGTCTCTTTACCTGCTTGGGACTTTTCTCTTAAATAAACACCATGCGTGGCCTTGCTAGCTGTGTGCTTGTTTATACGCATGGAACTAACAATATGTATGTGTGTGTGTGTATTTTAATTCCTTATTAATACATGAATGTAGCTCAGGCTGGCCTCAAACTCATGATTCTCCTGCCTGCCTCTGCCTCCTTCAGCAAATTCTATTGTTGTATGCTACCATAACAGGCTAAGTGGATTTTAGATAGAAAGCAAAGAATATCCAAGCTGCAAATCACAACCCCTGAACACTAGGTAACAGGAGGACTGTAAGAGAGGCATCCAGGGATCCCCTTGGAAAGGAGGCAATAGAGAAGATCTTCTGAGTACATTGGGATCATAATGGGTAGGGAACCAAGGAGAGTTGGGAACAAATCCTGATAGAAGGAGATGGTTGAGTGAAAGGAGCAACAGAAAGGGAGAAAAAGAAATGCACATCTAGATAGAAGGAGCCACTGTGGGGTTAGAAAGAAACCTTGTGCTAAGAAAACCTTCAAGAACACACAAGATAGCCCCAGCTAGGTCTCCAAGGAATAGTAGAGGTGATGCCTAAACAGGACTTCCCCTATAATCAAATGAATGACCACCCTAAGTGTTATTATAGAACCTTCATCCAGCAATGGAAAAAGGCAGAAGCAGAAAACTATAGCTAAGCACCAAGTTGAGCTCCCAATCCAGCTGAAGAGAGAGAAGAAAGAGTATATGAGCAAAGGAATTGGGATCATGAGGAGGAGACACACAGATATGGCTGACTGGAGCTATTGGGAGCTCACTGACTATGAAATCATTGCTGAGGAACCTTTATGGAAAGGAACTAAACCCTCAGACGACTGACAAATGACATAGCCAACTTGTGGTGCCTCTTGCAATAGGACCAGAGTACATTCCTTGTGTATGAACTGACATCTTGGAGCTTATTTCTTACAAAGTAATACCTAACCCAGCCTTAATACTGAGATGAAGGACTCGGACCTACCTCAACTGGCTATATCAGACTGAATTGACCCACCTTGGGACTCCTTGCCCTCCTTGAGGAATGGATGGGGGTTGGAGTGGCATGGAGGGAGGCTGAGGGAGGACTGAGAGAGACTGGGAGAAAAGATGCAGAGCAGTGGTGTATATGGAAAAAACTTTTGAAACAAAAAAATGGAAAGCAAAGCAAAAATACTTGAATGTAGTCATTCATCCATCTCTTTTTCCATTCCTCAGATTGTCTTCTTGTCTAAGTCTATTAATGGTGATGCTTTCCACTGCATTTTACTTTATAACATTTCTTTTGTTATTTTGATATTAATATTATTACATAATTTTTACTCTCTTTTCTGCTTTCATGCTCTGCCATATACTTGCCCCTTTATTTCTTTCATATTCATGACCTTTTTGTCTTTAATTGTTGTTGCACACACAAACACACACATACACACAATCATGCACATGGCTATATATTGCAAAATACTTAAGTTGAACTTCCTCAGTCTGTATCATGTTAATTCCATATATTCTCAGCAATATAATACTTTTATTCATTTTTCTTGGTATTTCACATTACACTCTCCAATCACATTTGCTTTCTAGTCTTCCCCATGTCTATGCTCCACCCTTGTGATGTCCTCTCTTCAAAGAGTAAAAGTAAAATTAAGAATAATAAATTAGGAGGGAAAGTCCAATTTGTGTTATAAACTTACTCCCTGAAGCATGGTAAATCTGTTAGTGTCCTGTCCCTTAAATAGAATTGAGGCCTTTCCTTCCTGCACTTCTATCAGAAGCCATCAACTTTAACATCATAAACCCCATCATACTTTTAAAAGAGTTCTCTTCAATGGCTCCCAGTTTAGGTTGTAACTTTTGGAGGGGGATTGGAGGAGTAAGCATTTTATGTTGCTCCCTCTCAACTGTGCATCTGTAGTCAATGATATCCCAGCAAAAGAAGCCCCCTTGTTCTTCCCAATGAGAGTATCAGGGGCCTCCACATAGTGTCTGGTGACAGCACAAATCATGATCATGGCCCCCAACTTCAGTAGGACAATGGATCCAGTCATGACCCTCAGGGGCAGCATGGATATTCACATCACTATGGCCTCTTGTTGGCAGTGCAGGCCACTGACATTAGTACGTTACCCAGCAGGAACATAGCTCACAGACATTAATGTGGCTTCTGGCAGTGGCATGAAGCATAGACATCTACATGACATTGGGTAGCAATGTGGGCTGTAGACATCAACATACCCCCACCTGCATCAGGCCCATGGATCTACACAGATCCCTCAGCATTTGGAAGGACAATACAGACATCAACATGGCCTCAAGTAGCTGCACAGGCTACTTGTTTGGACATGGCCTCTGGCCTGCTACACAGCACCCATGCTTTTAAGTCTGACCATTTGGTTTTGGATAACTAATTGGTGTACTCTTCCCTAGAGAAGAATATTTCTATAGCTTTCACCATTCCTTATTTGCTTATCACTTTTGTGTATGGTTAAAACTTTAAGGAAGGTCTTCCATCCATGTTAGTGAATCTATCAATTTTATTCTTGTTCCAGCTCATGTTTAGGCACGTGTAAATTTTTATTTGATTATCAAGTTTTAATGTTCAGTATTTCAGTTGTTTTTCCACAATCTGAATTTTTGTTTACTTTTCTTTGATGTCACCAACTTTTTCTTTCATGCTGCTATCTATTTTTCTGACATTATCATCCTCTATGTTGTTGGTTTCTCTTTCAGATACCACATGGAATTAATTTCTTGTATTTATTCTTTGAGATCAGTGTGAGCATTCTCAAAAGCTTTTAAACTCTTTACCTAGCATTTCAACTTTTTCAGTATTTCTGAATTCAGTAGTTGCAGAGGTATGATCTTCAGAAAGGTCATGTTACCTTGCCTTTGTATGATCCCAGTGCCACTGTGTTGCAGTTTACATATGTAGTCACAGACATGTCTTCTTCTTTTTACTTAGGGATCTTCTTACCAAACAGTTTACATCATAGTGCTTGGACTCTAATACCACTTAGAGAAGATGAAACAAACTCCCGGGGCACCAAAGGAGGATACTTTACCATTGACAATGAAAACTAAAGATCTAACAGAGAGTGTACTATGATGTCGAACATTGTTTAGGGGAAAGGTAAAAACAGTGAATATTTAACTACAAAAGACAAGAAAGGAAAAATAGAGAAATGCTGTTATATAAGCTAAAGAAAAAAATTTAAATGTGGAGAATGTGTTGTAGATTAGAAAATAATAAAAATGAAGAAAATAAAATATGAGGAAATTAAGAGATTTTTTCCAAATTTGCATGGTTATTGGGGTTGAATTCTTTTTGTTAGATTTTCAGATTACTCAAGATGGTGCCAGTAACCTGGCATAGTACAGACTATGTAGATGTTTGTCCCACTGGAGAAATAATAATGCACCAGATTATCACTCTGAGGGCAGAGAAAAGTCAAGGGATGGCAGTACAAGGAAGCATTGATGACAGATCTAGAAATGAGATGCTACCTTAGAATAGCACTAGCACAAAACTGTAGTGAGGATGTGGTTATGCTCTCCAGAGCCCTGCCATCCAGCCATAAGTCAGTGAAGAATGACTGGGCTAGGTAGAAACTAATGTACTCTTTTGCAAGACGTGAGTACTATACTGAGAACTTGTATGACAAAAAGTGAGTAGAGTAGTATCAGCATAATCTCAGGGAAACAGAGAGAGGCAGAATCCTGAGGTCCACTATCCTGCTAGCCTAGCTTATCTTATGTGATGGCTTGTCTCAAGGGAAGAGTGAACATTATTCTTGAGGAAGGACATTTAAGTTGTCTTCTGACTCCCAAATGTACTCAAATGGAAAATGCACACATACACGTGGGTGTATGTGTGTGTGTCTGTGTGTGTGTGTGTATGTGTGTGTACATTAACATGGAGACATATATATGTCCTAATCAGTAAAACCAAGTGTGTATAATAACAGAACTGTTCAGTTGTGTTCTTTGTGGAGATAAATGTCAGAATTATGTGAGCTTTAGCATCTGCTACAGAAGATATCTAAAAGAAAGATTAAAACAGACTGAAGAAACTTGACAATAAATTTTACTCTAAAGTTTTATCAAAGCTTAGCTCCCGGGATAAATGCTGTCTGAGAGACTGCTTTCTAGCATTTTATGCAGAAGGAAAAGAGTGAAACATGGTGGCAGTCACCTGGCCAAGCTGAAGTTGGATGAGCCTACAACTTTACGGTAATTAGAAAAGCCTAGGTTTAAAACAACTATAGAACAGTAAATGTTCTGGTATGGGGAAAAAGCATTTTCAAAGAGCCATAATTCATTTCCTTTTTGGAGAATAAATATGTACTGCTTTAGCAGGAATTCAAAATATGATAAACTCTCTAAAACAGCTGCATAAGACAGAAGAATGGTACATCCTCAGAAAGATCTTTGGTACATAATATCCCTCCGCCTGTTTTCAGTGTCATTGTGTTACTATAATCTCTTAGTAACTTATGATTGATAAGGTAAATATTTACCACTCATGAAACTTTAATAATTGTTTATCGATGTCACAGCTCTGTTCTTTGATAAAGGAAATATTTGATAAGTCAGTGACTCTGAGATAAGTGCTGTAGCATGAGATGATGATCTTTATGATCCAATGTTAAAGACAACATAAAACCTTAGTCTGATCAGTTTAAAAGCCAATTGAGAAAAAGATGTAAAGCCATACCATCTCTTTTTCCCATTTTAAATGTCCCTAGAAATGTAAAACACAAGCATGAATAAGTGACTATTTGGCAATAATACTGCTTTAATAAAAACTGTATAATATTCTGATGGGGAAAGTATTTTTGCTTCTACTTCAGAGGAAATAAGCTGTCTCTTAGCAGTAAGAACACAGGACATGATTAGACTATGTTTTCTAGCCAGAAGATGCTGTGAATCCTGAACACAAATTTTCTTACTACTGAGTAGCTCCAAGGCTGGGTTGTAAGAAAAAAAAAACATCTAGATAATAAGTGAAATTGCTGAATTAACCAGCATCTATGAGGCTACATAGTTCTTATAATATATAGTGAAATCCTGAAGTCTTTAGACTAAGTTTTATCTGTTTAATATCATTAACAGCACCACGCCTTATTACATATCATGTTAGCAATTTTTGTGAGTTTAGGAATAGCAGTATTTAGGTATGATCAGTGTTATATAGACTGTTTATCTGTCCCATTTGGTGTGTGCCAATAACTTCAGTTTCAGAGCTATGAAGAGGCTAGGATGCCAGGCTTCAAAGTGCTGAAACTTGCTTGTTTAGAAATAGTTAGGACTAAAATAAATATAATAAGTTTTATTCTTAATTAATCAAACATATATTTGAAACACACACAAAATTTCAACATGGGAGGAGGGAGTGGGAGGAAAGGCAAAAGAGGAAAATGCAGTTGGGATGTAAAATAAATGAATAAATTTAAAAAATTAGGATGTTTTCAAAGAACTATGGGCAACTAACAAATGGTAAAAGGGAGAAATAGTCTTTTTCACAGACTAGCACATAAGTTGAGTATAAAATACAAAAGGTTGCCACTGAAAGCACACATATATAAGTAGCATTATACATATGATAGGTTGTGTGCACATATTTAGGAATCTCTCTCTCTCTCTCTCTTCCTGTATGTGTGTGTGTGTGTGTGTGTGTGTGTGTGTGTGTGTGTGTGTGTGTATGTAACACCATTTAAAAAAAAAGGAGGCCACAAATCTGAAAGAGAGAAAGGCATGATCTATAGGAGGTTCAGAAAGAAGAAGGAAGGCAGAAATGACATAATTATAATCTTAATATTTGAAAAGCAATTTTAAAAATTAGTGTGGTTAATCACATTCATGACTGTAGTAGCACAGGTGAAATATATGTTACTTTTTGGAAAACATGTCTGATAATAAAGTTGGGAAACATTTTTGACTATCAGATAAGATAACTGTGAGAGGATCTAGAAGATTCTGGCAAGAGTAGTAGTATAACATATACTTACTGTGCTCAAAGCACTTTGCCTACATCCTTTATTTGTTTGAAGACTAGTCACTCTGAACCAAATTAAATACCATAATTCAGTTCAGTGTGAATGGGAATTGTGTCCTGTGATACTGGAATCTTATCTCTATTGTGTCTCTATTTCTAAGTGTATATAACATACTGACTTGACGCTGCAAATATTTTCATTACTTATCTTAATTCAGAGAAATAAATGTAGAGATTTAGCTACTTTTCAAAGACATTATTCCTTTAAATATATCAACTTATTTATTCTACTGTATGTGGTGGAATATTGATTACTCTCACTGAGACATTGCTTTTACTGCAAAAACAAAATAATTTCCTTTAAAGTATCCAAAAATAGGCATTGATTGGCAGATGACAATGCAGAGAAAAATTTAGATCAATGGAAGAAATCAAAATGTAAGTCTCACAGTTAGATATCACACAGATTGAAATTACATAATATGAGAAATGAACTCAAGAAACACCAAGGTATCTGAAACACAAACAAAAAAGAAGTCTTGACAGAATAAAAATGCTTTCTGAAGAGATCTGAGAGAAATGAATATTTGACAGTGCAGCCTGGATATTACTGCCTTTCATTCCCCTGATGTCCTCAAAGTTATCAGTAGAGGTAAAAAAAAAATGAGTATGAATAGGATGGAAAGTACAAGAGCTTTGTGTACTAGACATTCTTTAGATACAGTGGCAGAGACTATACATACTATTGGTCTACCCAAATGGCAAGATATATGTACTTGGGCACTTAGAATCAATCGTAATGGATAATGACCATATGTGTTTTGAATGCTGCCTTTTCCAAAATTCAGGTATTGCCAATGAGATGGTGCTTAGATTAGAGGTCTTAGAGGTAATTGAGTGATTAATTTATGTGACCCTTCATACAGTCTTAACTGGATTGTTCTCTTACACTTTACTTTTCTGTCCCATGAAGATACAAGAAGAGCCCTCTTTAGATGTCAAATACTAGTACTTTATTTGGGACATTTATCTTCCAGAACTATGAATATAAATTTCTGTTCTTCATAAAAAACATTCTATTAAAACAGAACAAAATCAAGACATCGAACCATAGTAACTTGTTCCTGATTGTGAAATGAATAACAGGTAAGATTTAATGTATCCATTTGGGGTTGTTCTGTAGCGGGAAATCATGGATTATACAGGTGTGGGGGTTACAGCGAAGCGCAGGGATGGGAGGGGTATGGTCTCTGAGATGGCAACTGCGGAGACGGAAGTGGAGCACGGAGAGGGAGGCGGGGTTTCCGGTCTCTCTGGCGTGGCGAGGCTGCGGGTCGATATGGGTCTATATGGCGGCTTGGCAGCGTTGCTAAAACTTCCTTTTATAAGTGATTCTAACAAAATAAACCTTATTTAAAACATACCTCTTGGCGGCGGGTTTTTACCGTGATAATTGGCGCCCAACGTGGGGCTAATTCCACAAACCTGCCAGGTTCGCGCCCACGGGCGGAGCTGCAGATTCCGCACCCACGCACGCACGCTTTGGTCCCCATCTGCGTGCACAAGTATTCGGTACAGCAGCCAGGAAGGAATCTGCGTGCGAAAAAAATCCTGAGACCCAGTTCTGATGATACACGCCTGATAAGATTTATTAAAACATTTAACAAAGACCGTCTCAGCTAAATCACCACCCTGTTTCAAACACCATTGCTGCTACACTATGACACCTGCTGACCATAAGTCCTCATTACATCTAAATAAGGCAATTTTTTTTTCTTTTCTTCTAAAATGTCCGATCAAATAAATGTTCACAATTTTACTCACTTTTTCACAACAATAATAAAAAATTATTTCCAAAATTACACATTTAAAAGTTATCTCCACCCAAGAGTCCTTTTACTTTTCTGTGTGATAATATATTTCTTACCTACCTATTTTAAAAAATCTCAACATAAAAAATATAAAGCTAAGATGTCTAACATAAATAAACATATTAAGACATTCCAAAAACTCATTGTTTCCATAAAAAAGAAATCTACTTTGATCACAAAAAAATTTAGAGCTCATATTAATAAAAATTTTAAAAAATTAAATAAAAAATTTAAAAAAATAAATAAAAATTTTGTTAAAAAATACAAAGCTCATGTTAATAAAAATTTTAAAAAATTAAATAAAAAA